>CAUYLG010018011.1:0-70304 GCA_963573385.1 Cacajao melanocephalus | reverse complement strand
TTTCAGCCGGCGAAGTGGGTTGCTCAGATTCCAGCGCTGGGAATCAACAAGTTGGATGTCCACTCAGAGACCCAATCTGAAAGTCGGCAATTACAAAGATGACAGGTGGATAAATCCACAAAGATGGGAAGAAACCAGTGTGAAAAGGCTGAGAACACCCAAAATCAGAATGTCTCTCCTTCTACAGGGGATCACAGTTCCTCATCAGCAACGGAACAAGGCCTGATGGAGAACGAGTGCGATGAATTAACAGAATTAGGCTTCAGAAAGTGGATAATAAGACACTTCTGTGAGCTAAAAGAACATGTTCTAACCCAATGTAAAGAAACGAAGAATCTTGAAAAAAGGTTTGACGAAATGCTAACGAGAATAGACAATTTAGAGAGGAACATAAGTGAATTAATGGAGCTGAAAAACAGAATACGAGAAATCCGCGAAGTAGGTACAAGTTTTAACGGTTGAATTGATCAAGCAGAAGAAAGGATATCAGAGGTCGAAGACCAACTTAATGAAATGAAATGAGAAGACAAGATTAGAGAAAAAAGAGTAAAAAGGAATGAGCAAAGCCTCCAAGAAATATGGGATTATGTGAAAAGACCTAATTTACGTTTGATAGGTGTACCTGAATGTGACAAAGAGAATGAATCCAAGCTGGAAAATATTCTTCAGGATATTATCAGGAAAACTTTCTTAACCTAGTAAGGCAGGACAATACTCAACTCCAGGCAATACAGAGAACACCACAAAGATATTCCCCAAGAAGAGCAACCCCAAGACACATAATTGTTAGATTCACCAGGGTTGAAATAAAGGAGAAAAGACTAAGAGTAGCCAGAGAGAAAGGTCAGGTTACCCACAAAGGGAAGCCTATCAGACTCACAGCAGATCTCTCAGCAGAAACCATACAAACTAGAAGAGAGTCGGGGTTAATATTCAACATCCTTAAAGAAAAGAACTTTCAACCCAGAATCTCATATCCAGCCAAACTAAGCTTCATAAGTGAAGGAAAAATAAATTTTTTGTGAACAAGCAAGTACTCAGAGATTTCATCACCACCAGGCCTGTTTTATAAGACCTTCTGAAAGAAGCACTATACACAGAAAGAACAACCAGTATCAGTCATCCCAAAAACTTACCAAAAGGTAGAGTATCACCATAATGAAGAATCTATGTCAACTAATGGACAAAACAGCCAGCTATCATTAAATGACAGTATTAAACTCACATATGTCAATATTAATCCTAAATTTAAATGGATTAAATGTTCCAATCAAAAGACACAGACAGGCAAACTGAATAAAAAGTCAAAACCCATCAGTACACTGCCCATTGGTC
Organism: Cacajao melanocephalus; assembly: GCA_963573385.1. Lineage (NCBI taxonomy): Eukaryota > Metazoa > Chordata > Mammalia > Primates > Pitheciidae > Cacajao > Cacajao melanocephalus. Next base: position 68,969 of record CAUYLG010018011.1, on the reverse strand, counting down.
AGGTAAGATGTAACACTCCCATTAATCTTACCTCCAATCCTTGAATGCCCACATGGTAGAGCTTGAAGGGTCCTGAGAGGCCATTAGAAAGGCAGTAGAGGGTGATACTTAAGAGCAGAGCTAGTCTTCTGTAGCAACATTGACTCTTTCACCTAGGAGTTACGTGGCTTTGGGAAAGTCATTTAACTTCTCATTGTTTCCATTTATACAAGGAGCACCTCACAGGATTGTTGGGAATGTGGAGTGAGACAATGGTTGCCAGTTCTCTGCACAGTTTGTGCCAGAGTAAGGGCTGAACAAATGCTTTAGTTGTTATTATGATAATCATTCCACTGCTTCTGGTGTCTTCGACTTTTATCCACATCACACCATGGACAGGAGTTGTGTTGCTTAAGTAGGGAAACGTTTGCAAATCATGATTGTCACAGCAAGGAGAGGCTATTTCCCTATGATTCCTCTCATCCTCAGATGAGAGGATGGGTGGGAGGATGAGACAGGTGAAGTGGTATCTTCTTCCTCCTTTGGCTTTGGGCTAGGGCTTGTGGTTTCTTCTGGGCTGGGCACATCCGCAAACCTGGGTTTTCCACTACTCTTGCATTTGGTGGGGCAGTGCGCCTGCTGGTTTGGAGGATGTGAGCCAGGGAGTAGTGAACTGTTTTCCTCCGGCTAGAAATTTGGCCAGGGAACAAAGGAAATAGAGGCTTGGGTGGGGCCAGGCTTTCTAGCTGGTAAGCACGAACAATAGGAGAAGAACCCCCCCCCCCACCTTGGAATACCTGAGCAGGGAAGAAGAAAAAAGATACATGAGAGCTCCAGTGCCTCAGGGCCCTACCTGCCCTGTTTAGGACACATTCTAGTGTTAGCCAAGTAGGTTCTGTACTAATTTCTCCCATCAAGTCTCCTATATGTGTTTGAAAGTAGTGCTTCTTGGTGGGTCAGTGAATTGTGATAATGGAGAATATGCATATATGCATTCATTACATACTGAGAAGCAGTGTAATGGAATGGTTAAGAGTAGGACTGAAGCCAGACTGCTTGGGTTTGAATCCTTTCTCCAAAACTTACCAGCTGTGTTCATCTAGTTCTCTGAGCCTCAGTTTCCACATCTTGAAAATGCAGATAGTAGTATATATCTTATAGGCTTGTTGCCAGTATTAAGTAAGTTTATAGATGAAAAGCAGTCAAAACAGTACCTGTAATACAGTGACCATTCTACGAGTGATTATTATTGCCTGTAAATCAACAATTAAGTTATCGATATTGACTCTGTGCCATGCTGGGTACAGAACATAAAAATGATGTATAAGATGTAGTACCTGCTCTGAAGTGTAAGGCAGAGCTTAAAATGAAGAAACTGAGACGAGTATAAGAAAAATTAGGTTCCGATTTATTCGGCTCCCGGGCAAGGTTCTATGGTCCGGGGAAAGGGGGCCAGAGAAGTCGCACTTGACTTCCTGAGGCGGAGGTTTTTATAGTGAGTGAGAGTGTCTTGATTGGTTGTGAGGGAACAGGATGTGGTCGGGGCGAGCTACTATTGGTAGGTAGACGGCACTGCCGGTGAGTTGGCCGTCTAGGGGGAATGGGGCTAGCTGCTATTGGGCAGGGTTTGGCGGGGTTTCTTTTAAATTTTGGCGGGGTTTTCTAACAGCAGGCTAGGTGCCGAGTGCAGAGTCTGGTGTTGAGTGCAGATTTGAGTGCGGAGTGCAGAAGTGGGCGTGGGCTAGGCGCCGAGAACAGAGGTGGGCGTGTCGAGAGCAGGGGCGGGCGTGTCCAGCCTCCCAGCAAGGCAACCCGCCTTACAGGAAGGACCTCATATGTAGAGGTGTACTGCAAATAACCTAGAATGATGAGGCAGAGGACCTGGGTTTGATGCTTTGCTCTTCTACCCAGAACTGTAGAATAGTAGGTTGAAGCTGAGGTCATCTGGTCTAACATTATTTATTTCTTGCCATCTGATACATAAATTCCCTACCGCCTGCCATACAAGTATATTCAGATTCTGTTTGCATGCCTTCAGAACAAGATCACTCTCTGTCCAGGTAAGCCATGAAACATTATTTAATTACTCTAGGCCTCAGTTTTCTCATCTGTTAAAATAATGGAAAATAATATGGACATCAGAGGATTGCTGTGAACATTAAAAGGAAAAATGGTTGGGAATCTGTTAAGCATCTTCAGACTTCAGCACCCTGCTCATTAGGGTCAAGAAAAGTCATTTTAGGGTACATGTGGGATTGATAGCCTTTCAAAAGGAGCAGGAGAAGATTCTGCCTCCATTTCTTGTGATGCTTATGTACAGGGGAGTGGGTGGCTATGAACCAATGACCAGGAACTGGGAAGAAGTAGAATTTGTATTCTGTTGGTGGAAGAAAATTTTCTCAAGCATGATTGGCTGGGGTCAGAGTGGAGAGAGTTAAGGCCATACTGTCACCTTCCACTTCACAAAGATATACCTTTACTGACTGCTAGGCTATGGCAAAGGGAGATATGGCAACTGGAACTGCTCTATAGGACACTGATAATAGGCTCATGTACCAGGTCTCATACACTCCCAGGTTGCCAACTTCTTGACTGATACATAAATTCCTGCCTAGGCCCAGAGGCTTGCTGCCACACTGAGCAATTAAATGTCTTTGGCAATAGTTGTAGCAGCAGCAAGACTAGACCAGGCTTTCCTCTTTGGCTTAGATATGTATGAGCATACACTGTTGGTTAGGAAACTTCTCAAATCCTAGAATGCCAAGGCTGAGAGGACTTCTTCAAGGTTATTTAGTCCATTCCCCTGCCTCTATGCAGGACTGCACCTAATCCCTCTCAGACAGATCTGTCTTGTTTTTAAAGCTCTGCAGAGAGAAATATTATGCAGCGTTCTCTACCTGCCTGCTGCACTGCTTAATGACTCATAGATGGGAAGTTCTTCCTCTTGTTTCATCCTACCTGATATTACAATCTTTGTATCATGTCCTTCTCTTAGAGCCCACAGCATGTAATACACTTTTTCAGGAATGGGGCTATGTGCTTATTTTCCTTTGTACAGAGTCCTGCACAAATGTGAATCAAATCTGTTCAATTTTCTCCAAGAATGGATCTGGGCTTACAAAGTTATAGGGAGGTCAATAATGATTCAACAGAATAAGGAACTTGTGAAAGGATTAGCAGCGACCAGGAAAGGAACCCCTAAGAGACACGAGTTCCTTGTTTGTAAAAGAACTAAAGCAAAGCATGTGTAGGACGCTACAGTGGTGATCCTTGTGTGGTGGGGTTTACTAGAGGATCCTTATGTCCTTTTTGCCCTTGGTTTTCTGCAAAATTTCTTCCCTTCTCTCCCTCTCCCCCTAACTCTGTAAGCTCTGTGCCTCCAACTCCCAGAGGTCACCTCGGGCCCCTGTCAGGGCAGAAGGGGAGCAATTATATGTGATCAGCAGATTGAAATCAGCCCTGGGAAAAGAGCTTTAGTCTGACAGTCTCCAAAGCCCACTCTTTGTTCATGTACTCAGAATAGCAATGGTCAAAATAGCCCACAATGATGAACTTCTTGCAAGTTTGTGAATTGTTCTTTAAAGATCAATATGCATTTTTATTATTATTGTTACTTGATCTGCACAAATGAAGCTTAGAAGTGCTTAGAGAAGGTATCATTTTGACCATTTTTCAGATAAGGAAAATGAAGCTCAACAGGATTGGATATTACCCTAGAGCTAGCATTTTCCAGCAAGAGATTCTGATCCCAAATGTAGTGCTCTTTTTCTAACACATCTCACCCGTTTTTCCTACTATAAGCGAAAGGGTTGATCAACTTTGTGCTGTTCCAAAGAACTATATCAGGACCAGAGGACAGAAATTATAGAAAGACAGATGTCAAGTTAGAAACAAAACAAAAAATTTTAGCCCAGAGCCTTGGCCATAGAGCGCTGCTTCGAGAATGAGTGAGATCCCCATTGCCAGGGAGTAGAAACTGGAAGATTTCCTGCTGGGAATGTTGCAGAGAGAATCCAAACCTCCAAATCTAGAAGGGAGCTGAGGAATAGATTGTTTCTGAGGCTGCCATTGACAGGCCTTCCCAGTCACCCAGCTCTTTCTGTAAGCAGTATTTTTAGAGCAATGCTGACCCTGCAATACCTGCTCAGCATCCCACCCCAACCTCCCAGAGACAGGGGCTAAATCCCTTTTTGTTTTCCTGACCACTCCCCAGCTAATTAACTTCTCTACAGATGAATGTCTGGTGCCTTTTCCTCTAGGCTGAAACATCTGTTTCCTCTCAGTCCCTATTCTATGAGCAATACCCTGAGCTATACAAGGCACTTCTCTGACTTATTTTTGTTTCTTTTCCTCCTGCCTATCCTCCTTGAGACTTTGCCTGTGGAATGGGGCTGGTGTAAACTGCTATTCCCATCTCTTCCTGCTGCTTTCTCTTTTCTCCCTTTACCATGGTGCTTCCTCCCAACTTCCAGCCCCAGCCCCCTCTACCCCATCCCCAAACTAGCCTGGAGCTCCACAACATGGCCTCAAGGTTGACCAAATAGTAATTTACTCTCCAGCAAATTTCTGTTTTCTCCCACCTCTCCAAGCTGACTTTCAGTCTCCTCTGGTCCTCAAATGTTAAATAGGGAAACTGAGGCCCCAAGTGTCTGGAATGAGCCAGTTCTTCTAAGACAGGGGTTAGCAAGCTTTTTTTTTTTTCTGTAAATGGCCATATTGTAAATATGTCAAGCCTTGTGTGTCACTTGCAGTCTCTATTACATATTCTTTTTTAAAACAACTCTTTTTAAAAATCATTTTTTCACATACAGACCTTTCAAAACCAGGCCCCTGGCTGGACTTAGCTCAAGCTTAGCAATTTGTCAATACCTGCTCAACAAGATTGTCTCAATCCATTGTTTAACAACTTCACTGTCAAATTCTCCTAGGCCAGATGCAGTGGCTCATATCTGTAGTCTCAGTACTTTGAGAGACAAAGGTAGAAGGATTGCTGGAGCCCAGGAGTTTGAAGCTGCACTGAACTGTGATTATACCACTGTACTTCAGGCTGGGCAACAGAGTGTGACTTTATCTCTAAAAATATAAATACAAATAAAAGTAAAAAAGAGAGAGAGAAAGTGAGAATAAAATTCTTCTCAGCATCTAACTTTTGTCCCTCATGGTGCTGTTTAAGGCCATTAACTCTTGGTAAAAGTTTTCTGTAAAAGTTTTTTTGTTGTTGTTTCTTAAAATGCTCACCCCTGCTGCTCTTGTCCATTTCCTAGAATTCCTTACTGGCCTCTTTTCCCCCTCTCCCTAACAGAAGTACACCTTGATTCGTGTCTCACTTTTGCCTCTCCTCTCCACCCCTGTTTTAGTCTGTTTTCTGTTGCTTATAACAGAATACCTGAGACTGAAATTTATTTCTCATAGTTCTGGAGGTTGGGAAATCCAAGGTCAAGGGAGCACATCTGGCAGAGCCCTCATGACTCAATCACTGTTAAAAGCCCCACGTCTCGATACTGCCACGTTGGGGATTATGTTTCAACATGAGTTTTGGAAGAGACATTTAATCCATAGCAACACCTGAAACTATTTCCAAGGAAACCAAACCATAAGGGATTAGGAGGTGAAATTGGATAGTTAAGCTTTGGAGCCCCACAGACTTTTCTCAAATTATTTCCCTAGTTTTATTTGGCTTGAATCTGTGGGTGTTAGTGAGCTTTTTCTATAGACTTCAGATCCCCTTGCTGTTAGTTCTTCCAGGGTATTTCTATGCCTTTCTTGTCCTTCAGGCTGCAGGAATTTGACTCCTATCCCACCCTCTCTGTTTTCCCAGTTGATTTATTGGCACCCAAATTGTCAGAAAAGCATGACGTCATTTTCCTCTGCATAACCTACATTTGTCTTTTGAAATAAGAATATACACCCTACTGATGTTTTGTGGGGAGGCTGTTCAAAAGTAAGAAAACTCATGTGTATCAAATGCCTACTATGTGCTAAATACTGTGCTGGACACCGCTCTACTTACCAACATATAGAATAATCAACAAAAAAACTGCATTAATTATCTTTATTTTCTACATGATGAAATTAAGGCTCAGAGAAGTAGAAAGACTTAGAGTCATATAGCCGGCAAATGATAAAGCTGGGGATTTCCCCCTACTATTAGGTTGACCCATATGAAATTGCTGTTTTTATGGGTCAATAATGATCAAATATTGGCATGTTCATATGTTTCCACCTAACAGAATGGCCATGAGGCCAAGAATGTTTTTGTGTTTTCTTCATTCTTATGGCTCCATAGCCTTGACCAGTGCTTGATCTATAGTAGGGTCTCAATGCATGTTTGTTGAATGAATTAATGAAAATATGCCTGCGTTCAAAGTCCACAACTTTTCCCCTATGTAATGTTTCCCAAACTTCAGCCATTTTGAGACATCTTCAAAATTGTACCATATCTACATATCTAGGTACTTCAGAAAATCTTCTGCCAGGTGTTGATAATACCTCAGTGAGATGTGTGCCACCCTTTGGATATTTCTGTCCTTATGACTCTCCTTGAAGAAGAAAGAAATGAGTTAATAAATGGAGCAAAACAAAGGTACCAGAATTATTTAAAAATCTGGGATAAAAACAATCCTAGGAGCAAACAGCAAGGGAAGACACATCTATTCTTAAAAATATGAAAATTCAGTAAAAGAGGTGAATGGGTCAGACTTTGGTATGGTATGTGTACCAAGACCACTCTCTTTCTTCTCACTCAGTTAAGAGAAGCAGATACTCCACTCCATACTCCTACAGACCAAAATAGAGGATTCCCTCTCCCTTCAGCTTCCAGAGGACTTTCTTCTGAAAAGGAGTAGTATGTCAGCATTTCTCATCATATCCCCAGCTACCTGTTGCTGAGGCTAAGTCCAAAGGCAAGTGTAGTAGAGGGGGGTCTCCCTTTTGCCCCCCAGCCCACATTTGTGGAATGGAGACTGTATCTTGGGCACAGCTTGCTGAGAAGGCTGGGGTCTTGGTCACCTTGCCCCAGCTCTTGTGGATGTAGTTCCACACCAGGAAAGGCAAATGGAGAAAACCTCATGCTGCCCTCTCCCACTAAGTACTAATCTCTTAGAGTGAAGGAGTCACTCAGACAGAAGCTTGCCACTATCCTCAAACCCATCTCCAGATCCCTAGTTCAGAGATTGTGACAGGCCATAAACAGAGAACTCCTAATCTTTTCCCAAAGGAAATGATGTCATTAGCAAGGAAGCATGGAGAAGTTCAAAACTGAGGACACATTTAAAAACAGGTTAGGTTGTGGCAAAAATCATTTGGAGGAGATTCAAGATACATTCCCAACTGTAAGCCAGCTAGTTTATGGAGGAGAACTGCAGAGTAAGAGAGCTGGGAGGAGTCCTATTGTGTCAGAACAAATATCAAACAATGATCTTAGAAATTATTCCTTTAAAAGATTCCCAATTTTACTAGATTGTTTTTAGAGTAATTTAAGCCTCAGGACATTGTTGGAAACAACTCACCAATCAGCTGTCTGTTAAATATGTGATAAATGTTTCCGATATGATATAAAGCAATTAAGCAACACAACTACATAAAGAATACTCCAAAGAAGAAATTAAAAGGGAAATCAGGAAATATTTCAAGATGAATAAAAATGAAGACAGAGGAAATCAATGAAACCAAAAGCCGTTATTTATTTATTTTTTTTAATTTCATAGGTTATTGGGGAACAGGTGGTGTTTGGTTACATGAGTAAGTTCTTTGGTGGTGATTTGTGAGATTTTAGTGCACCTATCACCCAAGCAGTATACACTGCATCCAGTTTGTGTTCTTTTATCCCTCAACACTTTTTACCCTTTCCCCCTGAGTTCTCGAAGTTCATTATGTCTTTCTTATGCCTTTGCATCCTCATAGCTTCGTTTTCACATATGAGTGAGAACATAAGATGTTTGCTTTTTGATTCATGAGTTACTTCACTTAGAATAATAGTCTCCAATCTCATCCAGGTTGCTGCAAATGCCATTAATTCATTGCTTTATTTTACAGAGTAACACTCCATCATATATAAATATGACAGAGTACTACATAATATATATAACAGTTTATATATATTATATATATATATCACAGTTTATATATTTTATATTATATATACATATATATATATGTATATATATAAAATCACAGTTTCTTTATCCATTTGTTGATTTATAGGCATTTGGGTTGGTTCCATATTTTTGGAATTGCAAATTGTGCTCCTATAAATATGCATGTGCAGGTATCTTTTTCATATAATGACTTCTTTTTCTCTGGGTAGATACCCAGTAGTGGGATTACTGAATCAAACGGTGGTTTTACTTCAGTTCTTTAAGGAATATTCACACTGTTTTCCATAGTGGTTGTACTAGTTTACATTCCTACCAGTACTGTAGAAGTGTTCCCTATTGACTGCATCCATGCCAACATCTATTATGTTTTTATTTTTTGATTATGGACATTCTTTCAGGGATAAGGTGGTATTGCATTGTGATTTTGATTTGCCTTTTCCTGATCATTCGTGAGGTTGAGCATTTTTTCATATGTTTGTTGTCCATTTGTATATCCTGTTTTGAGAATTGTCTATGTCCTTTGCCCACTTTTTGATGAGATTGTTTTTCTCTTGCTAATTTGTTTGAGTTCTTTCTAGATTCTGGGTATTAGTCCTCTGTCAGATGTATAGATTGTGAATATTTTCTCTCACTCTGTGGGTTTTCTGTTTACTCTGCTTACTGTTCCTTTTGACATGCAGAGGCTTTTTAGTTTAATTAAGTCCCAGCTATTTATCTTTGTTTTTATTGCATTTGCTTTTGGTTCTTGGTCATGAAATCCTTGCCTAAGCCAATGTCTACAAGGGTATTTCCAATGTTGTCTTCTAGAAGGTTTATAATTTCAGGTCTTAGATTTAAGTTCTTGATCGATCTTGAGTTGATTTTTGAATAAGGTGAGATTAAAATGAGGATCCATTTTAATTCTCCTACATGTGGCTTGCCAATTACCCCAGCACAATTTGTTGAATAGGATGCCCTTTCCCCACTTTGTATTTTTGTTCACTTTGTCGGAGATCAGTTGGCTATAAGTAATAGGGTTTGTTTCTGGGCTCTCTATTCTGTTCCATTGCTCTATGTGTCCATTTTTATGCCAGTATCATGCTGTTTTGGTGACTAAGGCCTTATAGTATAGACTGAAATCAGGTATTGTGATGCCTCTAGATTTGTTCCTTTTGCTTAGTCTTGCTGTGGTTTTGTGGGCTCTTTTTTGGTTCTGTATAAATTTTAGAAGTGTTTTTTGTAGTTGTGTGAAAAATTGTGATGATATTTCGATGGGAATTGCATTACATTTGTAGACTGCTTTTGGCAGTGTGGTCATTTTCACCATATTAATTCAACGTATCCATGAGCATGGGATGTGTTTCCATTTGTTTGTGGCATCTATGATTTTTTCAGCAGTGTTTTGTAGTTTTCCTTCTAGAAGTCTTTCATCTCCTTGGTTAGTTATATTCCTAAGGTTTTTTTTGTTTTGTTTTGTTTTTTGTTTTTATTTTTTTGCGGCTATTGTAAAAGGGATTGAGTTCTTGATTTGATTCTCAGTTTAGTCACTGTTGGCATATAGAAGAGCTACTGATTTGTGTATATTGATTTTGTATCTGGAAACTTTGATGAATTCTTTTATCAGTTGGTGGAACTTTCTGGAGGAGTCTTTGCGATTTTCTGGGTAAACAATTATATCATCAGTAAACAGCAACAATTTGACTTCCACTTTACCAATTCTGATGCCCTTTATTTCATTCTCTTGTCTGATTGCTCTGGCTAGGACTTCCAGTACTATGTTGAAGAGGGGTGGTGAAAGTGGGCATCTTTGTATTGTTCCAGATCTCAGAGGAAATGCTTTCAACTTTTCCTTATTCAGTATTATGTTGGCTGTGAGTTTGTCACAGATGGCTTTTATTAAATTGAAGTCTGTCTCTTGTGTGTCGATTTGACTAAGGGTTTTAACTATAAATGGATGGCAGATTTTGCCAAATGTTTTTTCTGCATCTATTCAGATGATCATGTAATTTTTGTTTTTGATTCTGTTCATGTGGTGTATTACACTTATTGACTTGTGTATGTTGAACTATCCCTGTATCCTTGATATGAAACCCACTTGATCATGGTGGATTTGTTTTTTTGATATGTTGTTTGATTCAATTAGATAGTATTGTGTTAACAATCGTAACATCTATATTCATCAGGGCCATTAGTCCATAGTTTTCTTTTCTTTTCTTTTTTTTTTTTTTTCCTATGTCTTTTCCCGGTTTGGGTGATACTGGCTTAATAGAATGATTTAGGGAGGGTTCCCTCTTTCTCTATCTTGAAGAATAGTGTCAATAGAATTGGTGCCAATTATTCTTTGAATGTCTGGTAGAATTTTGCTGTGAATCCTTCTGGTCCTGGAGTTTGTTTTTGTTTTTAATTTTTAAATTACTATTTCAATCTCACTGCTTGTTATTGGCTTATTTAGAGCATCTAATTCTTCCTGATTTAAGCTAGGAAGGTTGTATCCTTCCAAAAATCTATTCATCTCTTGCAGGTTTTGTAGTTTATGTGCACAAAGGTGTTCCTAGTAGCCTTGAATGATATTTTGTATTTCTGTGGTGTCAGTTGTAACATCTTCTGTTTCATTTCTAATTGAGCTTATTTGGATTTTCTTTCTTCTTTTCTTGGTTAATCTTGCTAATGGTCTAACAATATTATTTATCTTTTCAAAAACCAGATTTTTGTTTCATTTATCTTTTGTATTTTTCTTTTGCTTTAATTTCATTTAGTTCTGCCTTGATCTTGGTTATTTCCTTTCCTCTGCTGGGTTTGGGTTTGGTTTATTCTTGTTTCTCTAGTTCTTTGAGGTGTGACCTTAGACAGTCTGTGCTCTTTCAGACTTTTTGATGTAGGCATTTAGGGCTGTAAACTTTCCTCTTAGCACCATTTTTGCTGTATCTCAGAGGTTTTAATAGGTTGTGCCACTATTGTTACTCAGTTTGAAGAATTTTTAATTTCCATCTGGATTGCATGGTTTTGAAGGTTCCTTTTTCAGTTAATTTCCAGTTTTATTTCATTGTGGTCAGAGAGAGTGCTTGATAGAATTTCAATTTTCTTGAATGTATTGAGGATCATTTTCTGGCCTATCATATGTTCTATCTTGGAGAAATTTCCATTCCCTGTTGAATAGAATGTATATTCCACTGTTGTTGGATGAAATGTTCTGTATATATTGGTTAAGTGAATTTGTTTCAGGGTATAGTTTAAGTTTATTGTTTCTTTGCTAACTTTCTATCTTGATGACCTGTCTAGTGCTGTCAGTGGTGTATTGAAGTCCCCCACTACTATTGTGGTGCTGTCTATCTAATTTCTTAGGTCTATTAGTAATTGTTTTATAAATTTGGTAGTTTCAGTGTTAGGAGCATATATATTTAGGACAGTGATATTTTCCTGTTGGACAAATCCTTTTATCATTATATAATGTCCCTCCTTGTCTTTTTTAACTGCTGTTGCTTCAAAGTTTCTTTTGTCTGGTATAAGAATAGCTATCTCTGCTCACTTTGGAGCCCATTTGCATAGAAATTCTTTTTCCATCCCTTTACCTTAAGTTTATGTTAGTCCTTATGTATTAGGTATGTCTCTTGAAGGAAGCATATAGTTGGTTGGTAAATTCTTATCTATTCTGCAATTCTGTATCTTTTAATTGGAGCATTTAGGCCATTTACATTACATTCAATGTTAATACCGAGATGTGAGGTACTATTATATTTATTGTGCTATTTGTTGCCTGTATATCTTGTGTTTTTTTTTTAATTGTGTTTTTGTTGTGTAGGTCTTGTGACATTTATGCTTTAAAGATGTTCTCTTTTGATGTGTTTCCAGGATTCATTTCAAGATTTAGAACTCTTTTTAGCAGTTCTTGTAGTGCTGACTTGGTAGTGGTGAATTCTCTCAGCATTTGTTTGTCTGAAAATGGCTTTATCTTTTCTACACTAATGAAGCTTAGTTTTGCTGGGTACAAAATTTTTGACTGATAATTGTTTTGTTTGAGGAGGCTGAAGATAGGGCCTCTATTCCTTCTAGCTTTAGGGTTTCTATGGAGAAATCTGCTGTTAATCTGTAAGGTTTTCCTTTACAGGTTATGTGGTGTTTTTGCCTCACAGCTCTTAGGATTCTTTTCTTCATCTTAACTTTAGATAACCTGATGACACTGTGCCTAGGCGATGATTTTCTTGTGATGAATTTTCCAGGTGTTCTTTGAACTTCTTGAATGTCTAGTTCTCTAGCAAGGTGAGGGAAGTTTTTGTAGATTATTCCCCAAAATACATTTTTCAAACTTTTAGATTTCTCTTCTTTCTCAGGAATGCAGATTATCCTTAAGTTTGGTTGTTTAACATAATCCCAGACTTCTTGGAGGCTTTGTTCATAATTTCTTTTCTTTTTTCTCTGTCTTTGGTGGATTGTGTTAATTCAAAAACCTTGTCTTTGAGCTCTGAAGTTCTTTCTTCTGCTTGTTTGATTCTATTGCTGAGACTTTCTAACACATTTGCATTTCTATAACTGCATTCATTGTTTCCTGAAGTTTTGATTGTTTATTATTCATGCTTTTTCATTGCATATTTCTCCCTTCATTTCTTGTATCATTTAAAAAAATTTCCTTACGTTGGGCTTTGCCTTTCTCTGGTGCTTCCCTGATTACCTTAATAACTAAACTTCTTAATTATTTTTTAAGTAGATTAGGCATTTCTTCTTGATTTGGATCCATTGCTGGAGAGCTAATGTGATTTTTTGGGGGGTGTTAAAGAACGTTGTTTTGTCATATTACCAGAGTTGATTTTCTGGTTCCTTCTCATTTGGGTAGCCTCTGTCAGATGGAAGCTCTAGGGCTCAAGGCTGTTGTTCAGTTACTTTTGTCCCATGGGGTGTTTCCTTGATGTAGTACTCTCCCTCTTTACCTAGGTATGTGACTAGGAATCACTACAGCTCCTGTGAGTTGAGCCATAGTAATTTTTATCTTTTTTCTGGATCTAGCCAAACAGCAAGTCCAGCAAGCTCCAGGCTGGAACTGGGGTTCTCTGTACAGAGTCCCATGATGTGAACCATCTATGTTTCTCTCAGCTGTGGATACTGGTACCTGCTCTGGTGGAGGTGGCAGAGGAGTACAATGGACTCTGTGAGGGTCCTTAGCTTTGGTTGAATAATGCATTAATTTTTTGCTGGTTGGCCTCCTGCTGAGAGGTGGCACTTTCAAGAGAGCATCAGCTATGGTAGTATGAGGAGGAACAGGTGGTGCACATGACCTAAACTCCCAAGAGTATATGCTTTTTGTCTTCAATTAGTAGGGTGGGTAAGGAAGGACCATTATGTGGGGACAGGGCTAGTTGTGTCTGAGCTCAGACTCTACTTGGCAGGTCTTATTGTGAGTGCTATTAGGGATGCAGTTGAGGTTTCCAGGTCAATGGAGTTATGTTTCTAGGAGGATTATGGCTTCTTTTGCTGTCATGTATGTTGTCAGGGAAGTGGGGGGAAACTGGCAATTACTGGCCTCACCCAGCTCCCACACAACCCAAAGGGCTGGTCTCACTCACATTGTGCACCCTTCCCCCAACAGCACCAAGTTTGTTTCTAGGCAGTGGGTAAGCAGGGCCGAGAACTTGCCCCAGGCTACCCACCTCCAAACTGAGAAAATGAGTAGGACTTTCCTTCTTCCCATGGAATCTTCACACCAGATTCACACCTTTCCCTGAGTTCTGGCCAGGAGACTTCTCATTCAGTTCAAAATGTTAAAAGTTTAGCTGGAGATTTTCTTCTCCCTGTGGCCTTTTCCTAATACCTTTGGCAGCCCTCCTCAAGAACCCCTGTGAGGTAAGGCAGAAATGGCTTTGCAGGGAACCCAGTGAGCCCACAGGTATTTTCCTGCTGCTTCCTCTACCCTTGTATTTTGTTCAGCTCTCTAAGTTGACTCAGCTCCAGGTAAAATCAGAATCTTCTCCCACAATTTAGACCTTGAGGTTCCCCAGTGGGGGTGTGTGTTCAGGGGTCAATGATCTCCCTTTCCCACTTCCACGATTTGGACACTCGCAGTATTTGTGGTGTCTCCCAGGTCCTGTAGGAGTAATCCATGGCCTTCAAGAAATCTGTGGGTTCTCTTGGATTTCTTAGTGTATTTCTGCAGTTGTTCTGGAGCAAAAGTTCATGATGCCAGCCTGCACATGCTGTTCTGTTCATCTGAGTGGGAGCTGCAATCTAGTCTTGCCTCCTATGCACTATGATCTCCCAAAAGTATGTTTGTTGAAAAGATCTACAAAATTGACAAAACTTTAGGTAGATTTACAAAGATAAAAAGAGAAGACTCAAATAACTAGAATCAGAAGTAAAACAGAGACATTACTACTAGCCTTGTGGAAATAAAACAATTATAAAGGAATATCATAAAAAATTGTAAGCCAACAAATTAGATAACTTAGACAAAATGGACAAATTCCTAGAGAAACTCAAACTACTGGAACTGACTCATGGACAACTAGTCAATATGACTACATTTATCACAAGAGAGGAGATTGAATGAAGAAGCTAAACACTATCCACAAAGAAAAGCCAAAATCCAGATGGCTTCAATACTAAATTCTATCAGACTTTTAAAGAAGGATTAATATCAGTCCTTCACAGACTCTTTCCAAAAAAATTAAGAGGAGGTAACACCTCCTAACTTATTTTATGAGGCCAATATTACCCTGATACAAAAACCAGACAAGGACATCATAAGATAATAAAACTGCAGACTAATATTTATGAATATGGATGTAGTAATCCTCAACAAAGTAATACCAAACTATATATAGCAACATATTGAAATAATTATACCTCATAACCAAGTGAGATTTGTCTCAGGAATGCACGGTTAGTTTAATATCAGAAAATCAGTTAATGTAATACATCATATCAATAGAACACAAAACAAATTCACATGATCATCTCAATAGATGCAGAAAAGGCATTTGACAAAATCCAGAACATTTTCATGATAAAAAACACTTGACAAACTAGGAATGGAGCAGAACTTCTTCAACCCTGTTTCATATTGCTCAAGTCCTATTTCATAGACATGGCATGAAAAACTCACAACTAACATAATACTTAATGGAGAAAGACTAGATGCTTTTCCTTTAATATCAGAAAGAAGGTAAGGATGTCCACTCTCACCACTTCTATTGAACATTGTTCTGAAAGTTCCTGTCAGAAAAATTCAGCAAGAGAATAAAATGAAAGTCATCACATTGGAAAAGAAGAAGTAAACCTATGTCTATTCACAGATGCCATGATTTTTAATATAGAAAACCTTAAGGAATTCACTACAGAACTAATAAAGCTAATAAACAAGTTCAGAAAGACTTTGTATACTAATACAATGTGTTAATCAGGGTTCTTCAAAGAGACGGAACCAGTAAGACATATGAGAGGGGATTTATTAGGGGAATTGAATTATTTTATTACAGAGGTAATGTCCTACAATAGGTCGTCTGCAAATGAGCTGGTAACATGGCTCAGTCCAGAAGCCATAGAACCAGGAAAGCTGATGGTGCCACCTCCAGTCCAAGGCTCAAAGTCCAAGAGAACCTGGGAGGCAGCTGGTACAAATCTCAGAGTCCAAAAGCTGAAGAACCTAGAGTCTGATGTCAAAGTTCAGGAAGAGAAAAAGTGTATGGCTGGGCGTGGTGGCTCATGTTTGTATTCCCAGCACTGTGGGAGGCCAAGTTGGGCAGATCACTTGAGGTCAGAAGTTCAAGACCAGCCTGGCCAATACAGTGAAATCTCATCTCTACTAAAAATACAAAAATATTAGCTGAGCATGGTGGTGCACACCTGTAATCTCAGCTACATGGGAGGCTGAGGCAGGAGAGTGGCTTGAACCCAGGAGGCAGAAGTTGTAGTGAACCGAGATCACACCACTGCACTCCTTCCTGGGCAACAGAGCAAGAATCTGTCACACACACAAAAAAGAAAAAGATGGAAAAGAAAAAGTGTATTGCTCTGGAAGGTTGACAGAGAGCAGAAAAAGAGAATTCTCTTTTTTATGCCTGTTTTTCCCAACCAGGCCCCAGCTTATTGAACAGTGCCTGCCTGCTGGGTTTTCCTCTCTTAGTCCACTGATTCATAAGTCAGTCTTCTCTGGAAGATCCCTTACAGACCCACCCAGAAACAATCCTTCACCAGCCATCTAGACATTTCTCAATCCAATTGAGTTGACACTTTAAATTAACATCACAATCAATTTGCAAAATTCATTGCATTTCAATATGCCTGCAGTGAAAAATATGGCAATAAAATTTTAAAAACTTTCTCTTTATCATAGCATTAAAAAGATTACAATACATAACATTATATTTTTAAGAAGTACAAAACGTATGCTCTGGAAACTACAAAACACTGCTGAAAGAAAGAAGATCCAAATAATTAGAAAAGCATGCTATATTAATGGACAGGAAGTCTTAACCTTGTGAAGATGGCAATACTTCCCAAGTGGATCTACAGATTCAACAAAATTTAAATAATAATCCTAGCTTTTTCCTTTGTAGAAAGAACTAGACAAGCTGATTCTAAAATACATATGGAATTTCAAGAGACCTAGAATGGCTAAACCAATCTTGAAAAAAAAAATAAAAAAGAAATAGGAGGACTCACAATTCCTGATTTCTAAATTTGCTACAAACTAACAATAATCAAGACAGTGTGGCACTGGCACAAGGAAAGATACACAGGTGAATGGAATCTAGAAATAGAAATACTATTTAACCCAGCAATCCCATTACTGGGTATATATCCAAAGGGTTATAAATTGTTCTACTATGAAGACACATGCACACATATGTTCATCATGGCACTGTTTACAATAGCAAAGACTTGGAACCAACCAAAATGCCCATCAATGACAGACTGGATAAAGAAAATGTGGCACATATACACCACAGAATACTATGCAGCCATAAAAAAGAATGAGTTTCTGTCCTTTATAGGGACATGGATGAAGCTGGAAACCATCATTCTCAGCAAACTGATGCAAGAACAGAAAACCAAACACCACGTGTTCTCACTCATAAGTGGGTGTTAACAATGAGAACACATGGACACAGGGAGGGGAACATCACACACTGGGGCCTGTTGTGTGGTGGCGGGGTTGGGGAAGGGATAGTAGGGGGTAAGGTGATTCAGGAGGGATAACATTAGGAGAAATACCCAATGCAGATGATGGGAGGATGAATGCAGCAAACCACCATGGCATGTGTATAACCATTTAACAATCCTGCATGATCTGCACATGCACTTAAGAACTTAAAGTATAAAAAAAAAAGAATTGAGACTCCATAAATGAAAGAATGCATCTATGTTCAACTGATTTTCAACAAAGGTGCCAAGACCATCCACTGGGGGATTGGTCTTTTAAACAAATTCTGCTAGGACAACTTGACAGCCACATGCAAAAGAATGAAGATGGACCCTTATCTCACACCATTTACAAAAATTAACTAAAAATGGATTAAATACCTAAATGTAAGAGCTGAAAGTCTAAAACTTTTAGAAGAAAACATTGGGGTAAACCTTCAAAACCTTAGATTTGGCAAAGGTTCTGAGATATGGCACTAAAAACATAAGGAACAAAAGATAGATAAACTGGACATCATTAAAATTAAAAACTTTTGTTCTTCAAATGGAGCTATGAAGAAAATGAAGAAAACAATTCAGAGTTGGAGAAAGTATTTGCAAAGCATATATCTGATAAGGGAATGGTATCCAGAATATATAGACAGCCTCTGCAACCCAAAAATAAAAAGACAAAGAGCACAGTTTTAAATATAGTCAAAGGATCTGAAGATATTTCTTCAAGAAAGATATACAAATGGCCAAAAAGCATGTGAAAACGTGCTTGATGTCATTTGTCATAAGTGAAATGCAAATTAAGACCACAATAATATGCCACTTCACACTTAACAGGATGGCTAGAATTAACAAGTATTGCCATAAATGTGGAGAAATCAAGACGTTCATACACTGCTGGTGGGAAAGTAAAATGATGCAGCTGTCTTGGGAAATAGTCTGGCAGGTTTTCAAACACTGAAACATAGGATTTACCATATGACCCAAGAATTACATTTCAAAGCATGTACCCAAGTTAAATGAAAACATATGTCCATACAAAAACCCATACATGTTTACAGTAGCATTATTTACAATAGCCTTGTTTCTCTTCAGATTGTATAAATCTTTCACCTTTTATAATAGCCAAAGGATGGAAATACCCCAAATATCCATAAACTGATGAATAAACAAAATGTGTTACACTCATACAAATGAATATTCTTTGTCCATGAAAAGTAATAAAGTAGCAGATGCATGCTATAACATGGAGAGACCTTGAAAATATTATGTGAAACGAAAATAATCACAAAAGGCCATGTATTATATTATTTCATTTATATGAAATATCCAGAACAGGGAAAATGTATAAGGATAGAAAGTAGAAAACTGGTTGCTTAAGGATGGGGGGAGATCTGGGGTGGTAGGCAAGGGGATGATAGATACAGGGTATGAGGTATCTTTTTAAGGTGATGAAAATATTCTGTGGTGCTGGTTGCACACGTCTGACTGTAGGAACCACTGAATTACATACTTCATTTTTAAATTCCTTTCAGATAACTTTACATTTTTTAAAAAAGATTTAATTGTCAAATAAATACTGAAAATATTCAAGATGTGCAATGTGATGACTTAGTATGCATATACATTATGTGATGATTACCACAATCAAATTAACATGTCCATCACCACTCATGCTATACATTAGAACTCCAGAGCTTGTTCATCCTATAACTGAAAATTTGTACCCTTTGATCAACATCTCCCCATCTCCACCACCCCATAGTCCCTGTCAACCACCATTCAACTCTATGTTTCTATGACTTTTACTTTTTTAGATTGCACATGTAAGTGAGATGATACAGTATTTGTCTTTCTGTTTCTGGTTTATTTCACGTAGCATAATGCCTTCCTGGTTAATACATGTTGCAAAAAGCAGAATTTCCTTTTTTTTAAGGCTGAATTATATTCCATTCTATATATGTACCATGATTTCTTTATCCATTCATCCATTGATGGTTACCTTGATTATTTCTATACATTTGGCTATTGTGAATAATGTTGCAGTGAATATCGGAGTGCAGATGTGTCTTCAAGATCCTCATTCCATTTCTATTGGATATATACCCCTAAGTGGCTGTGGAATTTTTTGTGCCACGGAAGACTTTCCTTATCATATAGCCTATCAAATAAACACCCAAACAAAGCTTGTTGTCTCCTACTGCCACCTCATTGTCATACATATTTCCTTGATCAGCCCCAAAATCCCTTGAACCCGTACACCATTGAGCTTCACATACCAGTAGAATCATGTTGGCAGTATTCTCTGGGCCCAGATGTTGACCTAGCTGGCTCCTTCATACCATGTAGATGTTAGCTCACATGTCACCTCCTCAGAAAATCCTTTCATGGCCTTCTAGAACTGCCTCCTCACTCCCAGTAGTTTATTGATTGCTTGCAGAGGCACTTTACCTCTAGCTGAAATTATTGTGTTACTTATTTCTTCATTTAACATCTGTCTTTCCTCACTGGGATGTCAGATTCATAAGAGTAAGGACTTTATCTTGTTCACTGATCTATCTTCAGCACCTAGCATAGAGCCTGGAACATAGGAAATGTCTAATAAAGATATTTTTAGTGAATTAAAGAATGGCTAGAATATAACATTTTGTGGGATGCAGTTAAAGCAGTCCTATCAGGGAAATTTATAGTACTAAATCCCTTTATTATAAAAGAAGAAAGGTCATGTTAATGACCTTAGATTTCACCCTAGGAGATCAGAAAAAGAAGAGCAAACTAAACCCAAAGTAAGCTGAAGAGAAAAAACAGGAAATACCAGGGTGGAGGTCAATGAAATACAAACAGAAAAACAGCAGAGAAAAATTAATAAAACCAAAAGCTGACTCTTTGAGAAAATCAATAGTATTTATTAGCCTCTAGCCAGAACAACCAAGAACAAGACGGAAGACACAAATTACCAATATCAGAAATGAGAGCTGTAACATCCCTACAGATGCTATACATATTAAAAAAAATAATAAAATGTTAAGAACAGCTTTAAGCCAATAGATTTGACAACTTTGATAAAAATAATATTTTCTTTGAAAAAAGTACAAACTACCAAAGTTTACTCAAGAAGAAATTGGTAGCCTGAATAGCTCCTGAATGACTAGATATGGTAGAAGTTCTTTCTGGAGATTCCTTCCCTGTCTCTTTTCACCCCCAAACAGTGTCCTGAAAGTATAAGAGAAGGGAATTGGATCTGGGGCTTAATAGATGTATATTTTAGGCAAAGCTTTACCGTTGGCTTGTTTTTCTGAGACCTGAGGCAAGTCACCACCTCTCACCCTCAGTTTCCTCCTCTGGTAAGTAGGTACTGCTGTGAGGATTAAATAAAATGGTACAGATGCAAAGTACCCAGTATAAGCAGAAGCTGCTGCTTTGCCTTGATGCTTTGTGGTGAAGGGTGAAGTAACTTATCAGTTGCCTTAGTAGTAACATCAGTGACAGATATTTGAAAATATCCACTGAAATAGTGATTCAAGTGTAGTAGTTACAATTATAATCACTTCGATTTCTAGAACATCTTTATGTTGAAGGGAAAAATGTCCTTTGAAGGATCTTCTCTGTTAGCTACACACCATCCCCCTGAAGTAAGGTAAAACGACAATAGTTCTTATCAGGTTCTAGATGGGAAAACAGAGACTCCAAGAGGTGAGAGTAAGCCTCTTCCTTTATAGGTGGTCCTCCTACTTCAGCACCTAAGATCACCTCACTACTTCTCCGAGTTTTCTTTGTGAACACTCTCAATTATTCCTAATGCAGTTTAAGGCATTTATCCTTGTTTAGAATTTACTATCAATGTCATTTTTGTTCCATTAAATACTGAGCCCCTCTTTTTTTGCATCTTCTGGAGTTCCACACCTCCCTTCACCTTTTTTTAAAATTTTTATTATTATTATTATTATTTTTTACTTTAGGTGCATACTATATCTGGCATTTCTCCCCATGTTATCCCTCCCTTCACCTCTTGTTTCTCCCCTTGGGGCCCTATCTGTCAGCATCTGCTAATAGTGGACACACTCTGAATGTTCTCTTCACCACGTGTTTCCATGAAAACCAGACAAAGGACTAAAAAGGTGACATGAGGAGTATGGCTGCTTTAGTCTCACTGCCCAAATTCTGTCAGGGCCTTATTGAGCACTTAAATTCTGGGTGCTGAGGTTTAGATTTTACTGAAGTGGATTTCAGTTACAATTTTAATAACTAAGCCAAATAGCTTTACTTAATATTTTCCCCTGAAAAATCACCTATTTGTTTCTTGATAGTCACATAATACATATGGCTTATTCACAGCCCACCCTGAGATACTGGTTTCAGTTGTTGATGGTACACACAAGACGTCTAGAAGCAGTGATTGATTTTTAAACTAATGAAGGAAATCAGAGGATTTATCAGTTAGTTTATTGCCAAAGAGACTTAAAGCAAATACTTGTCAAGACACAAGGGCTAAACCAGATTCAGTCCTGAATTTGGGAACAATTAACATACCAGTTTTAAAAGATAACTGGATGTTTAATAGTACAAGTATTTGAGGTTAAATGTTTTTATATGTATAAAACCTATATAAAGCTGTTTCTCATTTCTTACAAATTTAGTGGAATGAGGCATTCCATAGAGATGAGTAGTCCAGGTAGCTAACATAGACCAAATTTAGTGCTAAAGATTTTAGAACATGTAACTCTTGTTTATATGGAAACCTATTTAAATATGCATTACACATTTCCCTGCCTTCTTAAACAAAACACATTTAATTCAAATTAGCCCTTTCCTGATGACTTCTGTGCTTCCAGTTGTCTAGATGAATGTGGTTAAGCCACTTATCTCTTGGGTCCTCTATTTTCCCGTCTATTAAACAAAGGATTAGACCATATGAGCTCTAACTCTGACGTTCTATTATTGTTTTCCAAAACACTAATGGAGTTCAAATGAGAAATGACTAAATATGCAAATACTTGTGCCCTGGGTGGCAGGGTAGCTAGGAGAAAGTCCAGCGTTTGGCAAGACTTCAAGACAGGCAAAACAATTAAGAAGGACAAACCAGCCACCTGCACCTACAACTTTTCAGTCTTGCTTTCTTTCTGGTGACGGGCCTGGTGGAGACCTTTTGCCACGTCTTCAGTGGAGTCGTTATTTGGTTTATGTTTTTAACCATCCTTCAGGCTGAGGTCAGGTTCTGTGTGTTCTCAGGGCCCTTGACTTTGTTCTGGCCGTTACCAGAACCATTCAAGAGAAGGTAAACATTATTCCTTCAGGTCTCATTGACTCCAACGTCCATTCTCTTTCCCTTATACACTCTGTGTGCAGTTGGTGAGGTAGAGTTGGAGGGCACATGGACAGCTAGGTGGCTTTCTAGATCTCTTCCAGGCCTAAATCTCAGTGTAAAAGTTGCTGAGACACTCATCCATCCCCCACGCCCAGAATACAAAGCACCTTGTTAGTACCAAGCATCTATCTGCTAGCTGTGTGACTTTTGGCAAGTTTCTTAGTCTCTCTGCACCTCAGCTTCCTCAGTTGCAAAATGAAGATAATAATAGTACAACCCTCAGTGTGTGATGGTGAAGGTTAACTGGTTAACACTTAAGAAAGTAGTTAGCACAATGTCTGCTATATAGCAAGCATTCAATAAGCGGTAAATGCTGATAAAAAATTTTAAAAAACAATCATAGGAATTGCTGATTGAGTACTATGATGTGCCAGGCACTGTGTTATCCTTAGAGGGGCAGTAGTTAAAGAACACAGGCTCTGATATTAAACAGATCTTGTTCAAATCTTAGGTCTATATGTGACCTTGGGCAAGCCACCTCTACTCTGAGCCTTCTCTGCCACATTTAAAATGGGGATCATTATACTTTCTAGCTGCATGATGAAGATTAATGAGATTATACATATAAAGAAAGTGCTTAGCCCAATGCTTGGTTCGGAGTAAGTGCTAAGAAATATTAGTCATTATTACTTTTATTGTGTTAGGCATTATCTCATTTAACAGCTATATGCCGCAGAAAGCCGATTGCAAGACTGCTTGGTATTTTGAAGAACTGTGTTCAGATTCCAGTGAGCCTGAGAATGAATATCTGCTGACCAAAGCAATTATTGTATTGTGCAATAGTACCTAGGTAGAAATTAGCAATGAAACACACTTCTTTTATTATTCCACCTAAAGCTCCTAAGGAAGGAGTCAGGTGCAAGACAGTGGGCATTGGACTTGGCACCAGATACCCAATGTTCTTGTCCTACCTCTGTCACTGACTGCCTGTGGAAGCAGTAGCTGTAATCACAGCACTTTGGGAGGCCGAGGTGGGTGGATTGCCTGAGGTCAGGAGTTCGAGACCATCCTGGCTAACAGGGTGAAACCCCTTCTCTACTAAAAATACAAAAATTAGCTGAGCGTAGTGGCGCACGCCTGTAGTCTCAGCTACTTGGGTGGCTGAGACAGGAGAATTGCTTGAACGCGGGAGGTGGAGGAGAGTAAAATTATGTAATGTTTGTCTTTTCTGAAGGCTTATTTCACTTAACATAATGTCCTCTGGGTTCATTCATGCGATTGCAAATGGCAGGATTGTATTACTACAGCTGGATAGTGTTCCATTGTGTATATATGCC
This sequence comes from Cacajao melanocephalus, assembly GCA_963573385.1. NCBI lineage: Eukaryota > Metazoa > Chordata > Mammalia > Primates > Pitheciidae > Cacajao > Cacajao melanocephalus. Next base: position 45,153 of record CAUYLG010018011.1, on the reverse strand, counting down.
ACAATTTCTTTATCCATTTATCTGTTAATGGACACAGGTTGATTCTATATTTTGGCTATTGTGAATAATGCTGAAATAAACATAGAAGTGAAGATGTCATTTTGACATACTGATTTCATTTCCTTTGGATATCTACCCAGAAGTGGAATTGCTAGATTATTTGAAATTGTTTGAGGAACGTCTATACTATTTTCCATAATGGCTGTAATAATTTACATTCTCATTAACAGTGTGCAATAGTTCCCTTTTCTCCAATCCTCACCAACATTCGTTATCTTTAATCTTGTTGATAACAGCCATCTTACCAGATGTGAGGTGGTATCTCATTGTGGTTTCAATTTGCATTTCTCTTGTGATTAGTAATATTAAGCATTTCTTTCATTTTATCTGTTGGCCATATTGTATGTCTTCTTTTAGAAATGTCTTTTTAGGTGTTTTGCCCATTTTAAAAATTGGATTATTTGTTTTCTTACTTTTAAGTCTTTTGAATTCCTTCCATGTATGTTTTGGGCATCAAACTCTTATCAGAAATGTATTTCCCAAATATTTTCTCCTATTCTGTTGAACTCTCTTCACTCTGTTGATTGTTTCCTTTGCTGTACAGAAGATTTTTTAGTTTGATACAGTCCAATATGTCTCTTTTCACTTTTGGTTGCCTGTGCTTCTGGGTTCATATTCAAAAAATTTTTGCCAAGATGAAAGTCATGAATCTTTACCCCTATGTTTTTTTTTTTAGTAGTTCTATAGTTGCAAGTCTTATGTTTAAGTCTTTAATCAATTTTGAGTTAAGTCTTGTATATGGGGTGAGATAAGGGTCCAATTTCATTTTTTGACTTGTGGATATCCAGTTGTCCTAGCACCGTTTATTGAAGAACCTGTCCCCATTGTGTGGTACTGCCACATTTCTTGAAAAATCACTTGCACATAAAAGTGTGGACTTATTTCTGGGCTCTCTATTCTGTTCCATTGGTTTGTCTGTTTTTGTGTCTGTACCATGCTGTCTTGATCACTATAGCTTTGTAGTAGATTTTGAGATCAAGTAGTGTAAGGTTTCCAACTTTGTTCTTTTTGCTCAAGATTGTTTGGGCTATTTGGGGTCTTTTGTGGTTTCTTTCATTTTTTTCTGTGTTCTAATAAAACTTTATTGACAAAATAGGCAAGGTCCAGCCCATGGGTGGGATTTTGTTAATGTCAACCCCTGGTCAAGGTCTAGGAGGATTAAAGATCACCTAGGTTGGGGGAAATTTCCACCAGATCCAGGTTTATGATGAGTCAGGCATTGGTCTCCTTTGAGACCCCAGTCTCATTTCCAGGAAGTTATTCTTCCTCACTGCCTCCCAGGCAGCCATTTCCTGCCTGTTCTCCCTTCTCTGCTTTCTTTTTTAAATTTATTTGTTATAATTTAAGTTCTGGGGCGCATGTGCAGAACGTGCAGGTTTGTTACATAGGTATACATGTGCCATGGTGGTTTGCTACATCCATCACCCATCATCTACGTTGGTTTCATATGAATTTTAGGATTGTTTCTTTTATTTAAGTGAAAAATATCATTGAAATTTTGATAGGGATTTCATTGAATCTGTAGATTGCTTTAAACAGCATGGATATTTTAACAATGTTAGTTCTTCTAGTAGGTGAACATGGGATATCTTTTCATCCAAATAAATGGATATCTTTCCATTTACTTTTGTCTTCTTCAATTTATTTCATCAGTATTTTATACCATTGAGTATAGAGTTCTTTCATCTTTTTGGTTCAGTTTCTTTCTAAGTAGCGTTTAATGCTGCTGTAAGTGAAATTTCTTTCATTTCTTTTTGTATAATGTGCTTTTACCTTGAAATTTACGTGCTAAAATTTCATCCTGTGAAATGATGGGTGGAGTGGACTAGGGGATCTCAAAGCTCTCCTTGGTTGTAGTTGTACTTAAAAGCTAGGGATGGCTCTTTTAAGGTCACATTCTTATTTGAGAGAAGGGCTATAGCTAAGTGGAGAACTGGGAAAAGGAAGATTTCTCAGTTCACTTGCCTAGTGTGGGAAGGCTTTGTGTAGGAAGGTTACAGGTACAATGATCATCTTCCACAAAATCCTCCTTCCCCTCATGCCCCATGCTAGGCCCTGGCACCAAGAACGTGTACAGATGCCTTTTAGGAAGCTTATTGTGCCCTGGTACTACCAAAAGAAGTCAGAAGGCAGGCAGAAAGATAGACTTGTATATGAATCAGCCTCTGTGTGCAAAGGCTCTGTTCTGAAAAGGGAGTATTGCATAGTGGTTAAAGGCATGACCTCTAGAGCCATGCTGCCTGGATTCAAATCCCAACTCTATTAGTTAGTGGGTGTGGAGAACCTAGGCAAATCAGTTAACCTTTCAGTGCCTCAGTTGAACCATCTCTAAAATGGAAACAACAATAATGTTCACCTCATAAGGTTGTTGTGAGAACTAAATGAATAAAGAACTTAGTGCAGTACCTGGCACTTATCAAATGTTAGGATATTATTATTATCATCCTGAGTCGAATAGACTAGGGGAAACAAAACTCTTGGATAAGGGTGGCAGTGTGGCACAGAGGTAAGGTCCATGCATGGCCTGGAAGCCAGGAAGACTAGGCTTCTGTTCTTGGCCTACCACTGGCTTGCTGTGTGACCTTACCCAAGTCTCTGCTCTCTTTTGATTCCATTTTTCCAAGCTAGATAATCTTTCTGGCCTCCTCTAACTTGAACATTTTCTGAGTCTAACAGATTCTGTGAAGGCTATTCATGTAAGTACAGAAAGGACACAGAGTAAAGGCATGATCCAGGTCAGGTGAAGTTAACCTTGAAGAGTAGAGAAGAAGGAGCTAATAGATGCTGACTTAGCGAACTGGCTCTTGGCAAAGCTACCAAGAAAGCAGATGTTGTCTTTAGGGCACCAGTCTCAATGTGCCTGCTCTCCTCTCTTTGCTTCTCTTGGCAAACCCTGCTCTTAGGCTGTGCAGGGCAGAGTGGCAAAGAACACTGGATAGAGAGAGACTCTACCATGAGTGAGCTCCTGTTTTTAGTCTAGGCTATTCTGGGAAGCATTCCTGGGAGCCCCAGTCCTTTCTCTGTCTTCCTCTCTCTAGCCCTCACACCTCTCTCAGTCCATCATCCCCTTCCGGCTTGCTCTAAGCTTCTGTGGACCTTGTTCATATCTCTATTAGAGAACTTACCAGGCTCTATTGTAATTGTTTGTTTATATCCACCTGTCTCTCCCAGTAGCCTGTGAGCTCAGGTGACTAGCCATGTGTGCCTTACTCATCTCAGTGGTGTTCAGCGCCTGGCTGAGGGGCCAGTGCTGAGCAGGTGATCTGGTAGGTGAGCTCTCTCAGGCAGGCTCCCTGAGTGAATGGAGAAGCAAATGAGAAAGGAAAGCCTGGACTGGATGATTCCTACCTGCTGCTCCATTGGCTCTGTGGCCTAGGCAAGACAGGTGTCTTCTCTGGATCTCCAGCGCCTGCTTGTAAAATGAGGGGATTAAAGTGACAGATTTCTGAGATATCTTCAGCTATTATTGTTATTATTATTTTTTTTGCTTTTTAAAAAATGTGTTTGCTCAGTTGTTAGGGTCTGACAATAGCCTTAAGTTGTGTCCCTCTTAAGTGTATTTGCACTTAAATAGGAATCAAAAGTTTCCTTGGTACACAAGTTAAGCTTTGCTTTCCTCCAATCCAGATTCTAAACTAGTAGAATGCAAATTAGTTTTTGTTCTGTAAAGGTCCTAAAGATTTGGTGGCCCAGTGCTGAAGTATGTTCTATATATTTGATCATTACAAATCTGTAAGTGACCCTGTTTGTGGCCTTGCCTAATTTAGCTTTCTTCTCTTTCTCTTTTCTCTTTCCCTTCCCTCCCCTTCCCTTTCCTTCTTTCTGTCCTTATTTCTTCCCTTCAGCTGGAAATAAAGGGCCAGCCCTCTCTCTGTGCCTTTTTGGGACCATCCTCTGCTGCAACCATGGAGACCCTCAGCCGCTGCCGTACTAGCTCTCTCTCAGAGATGATGCCCAATGATTACCTGGCTCAAGTCATCCCAGACCACCCTGAGGTAGAAGGCCTGACTGGGGAGGTAGGGCTGGAGGAGATGGAGAAATCTAAGCCGTATGACCAGAATGACTTGAGTAACAGTGAAGAGAGTGGTTGGAACAAGAAGAAAACCAAAGTCAACAAGATCTGGAATTTTGTGAGCCGCAGAAAAGGGACCTCCAGCCAGAAAAAGCGACCCCAGTCCATGCTTTTACTGGGAGACACCTCCAGGCTGTCAGAAGTGAAACCTAAATTCAGGTTCATGGATCGAATGAAGTCACTCAGGAGGCTGAAGTCTTCTATTGGGGCCTTCAAGTACACTCCCCCTAGGAGCAGCAAGATCCAGGAGGCGCAGGATGCCCCAGGTATCTATCAGATGAGGAAGGCTGAGGAGGCCCTGAAGCCCTTCCGCCATTCCTATGCCGGCCCCATCAAGGGCTTGGAGCCCTTCCTCACAGACGTGCAGGGGCTTGGGCAAGCCTCCAAGAGGGTGAACCAGAAAGTACTGGCCTTTGATGAGTTTAGCATCCATGTGGAGGACGACTCCTGGCAGGAGAAGGTCCCTGAAGAGCTTCAGGATGAAAGGCAAGGCAGAAGCTACCTAAAAAGCGTATTCCCCAGGGGCTGTGAAGGCCTGCGTACATGGGCCAATGATGCTGAAATCCTGAAATTTGAGGCTGCCGTCGAGGACTCCACCTTGGAAGCAGACTTGCAAGGCAGTTATGAAGGGAGCCCTGAACACCAGTGCCAAGAAAAGTCTGCGCCATTGGGCGTCATCATCAAATTCTTTAACAGTGTGGCTGAGGTGGCCCGCAAGTGGCAGGCATTCACCCGTGAAGAGCCACAGTTGTCCCGCCACCACCATGAGGCCTGCTTCAGCAGTTGCAGCAATAGCTTCATCCGGGAGGGCACTGCCTCCCTGTCCTCCTTACCACTCAACCTGTCCTGCCAGGCCACTGAGGCCTCACTGTGGAATAGTACCTTGGGAAGGCTTTGGCAACACCACCGCCACCTGAAGCCCTCGCAGAGCTTATGCACTTTTGAGATGAGCATTGAGGGTGAAGAAACGCTGGACCAGGACCTAGCGGGTCCCTGTATTGCTGCCACCTCTTCCCCAACCTTGGCCGTCTTAGAGTTCCAGGACAACCCAGTGCAGCAGAACAACCATGGGCACGACAGTCGTGGCCAAATCTACTGCAGCACCTTCACCAGGGAGCACTCCTCCTCTGAGGAGCTTGAGGAAGACACTGAGACCGTGGTCAGCTTCCTCAAGGAAGATGACAATGACAGGGAGTCCCCTGAGCTGGGTGTCAATGCAAGGAGGTTTACCGCTGAGGTTGTCATGGAAAAGGTAGAGGAGAAGCTCAACGAGATGAAGGAGCAAGAGGCTGGTAGGGGGCCTGAGGTGTCCAGCCTGGCCAGGCAGCCCCAGGAGCCTCAGTTGGAAATGGGGGCAGCAGAGGCAGAGGGCAAAGCTGGCGAGCCCTGCACTGGAATCTGTGGTGCTCAGGTAAGGCTGTTTTTCTTTTTCTTTTTTTTTAAATAACTATTTGTAACATTGAGGACACCAGAAGCCAGCTAAATTTCCATGCCCTGTCCCACCCTACCCACCTCCAGCCAGAAATGTCTCAAAAGGAATGTTCCCAATGGTCAGTTGTAAGACACTTGACTGATCCTAAAACCTGGGTGACTTTTGCCTCTTCATGGAGCTGAGTTCCTATGTTCACACCTCAGTTCAGCCATGGACAGAAATCTGAAGCTCCGGGAGTGGAGGAGAGTCACTATGATTCTTTAATGATGTCAAAGACAGCCATGACCTCCTGTTTTCCATAGGTGGTGAGACATTTTTCTGGCTTTGGCCCCCTTCTCCCTGCCCTCACCCTACAGCATCAGCTAGATGCAGAGACTGGGTTAAAGGAAAGCCTCTGGTCTGGGTGTCAGGATATCTGTATTTGTGTCAGTAACAACACTGTGTTATTTGACCTGAAAAACGTAGTCCTAGGACAGCCCACTAACATTCTTCTCCCAGCATTCATTTAGTGTAGCTTTCTGTGGGGACCTTGCAGGGCCTTGCCATGTACATTGTTTTTATTTAATGCTTATAGTAACCTTGTGAGGTAGGAGTGATTATCCTCATTTTAGCAGCGAGGAAACAAGCTCAAAGATGTTGAGTGACTTATTCAAAATCATACAGATTATGACAACATTTGGGTTCAAATTTGGGTACTTACTTTTGAGTCTAAGTCTAGTATTCTATCTAGACTACCTAAGTCTAGTTTTCCGGGGTTTTAATTTTAATGATGAAGGGCGGCCTTTCACCACACCCTTACTCAAGGACAAAAAGAAATATGCTAGAAATGTAGTAGGAGGAATGTTGAACATTAGAAGGGATTCTCTGGCTTTGAGAATTAACGATGTCTTTATGAGGGAGTATGGTATATACTATTGTTTCTCCAGATTATTTTAGGGCCAAGTGTTTTTTAAGCATAGTTGAAGTTCTTCTTGGTGGTAGCGCTGTGTGGCTGGATTGATTACCTTGGTAGTTCTTGACCTGTCCCTGCCATCTCTCACACCTCACTCTCAGAGAACTTGGGCTTCATTAGGACAGAAGTAATAAGCCTGCTTTTTCTGAAAGGACATTAATATGTTTATGAGCATTCTCTTTCTATATCATTTATGGTAAGCTTTAAGGACATAAAAATTGGCATAATATGGTTGGGAGTAAATGTTATTGCAGAGGTTTTTAAGACCAATAATCAAACAAACACATGTAATGACTCCATTAGCTGATAATTGCAGTTAGGCACTACATGTCCAAGGTTATCAGTGGCCAGGAAGAGGGTCACAGATGAGCACATCACCTTACTATGGACTGGACACAGAGGTAAATTGTGGATTTTTTTAAAGCACAGGTTTTGGAATGACAAAGGATTGGATGTGACTTGCCCTTTCATCTGTGAAATGGGGCTAAATACCGCCTACTTAAGAGGGCTCTTGTGAGGATCTAAAGATCCATTGTATGTAAGCTACCCAGCCTCCTACCCTTCATAACATGTTGTGGACTCCATAATGTGGTACCAATTGTCATTAGTATTGAAACATGGTAAATTATAAATAAATGTGAACAACATTCAGCCAGAGAAACAGTTCAAAACAGTACTGTTGCAGCAGCAGATTGATGCAATTGAAGAAGCTGTGTCTGAAAATCAGAAAACACTGGGTTCTAGTCTTTTCTTTAGCCTGATTTGCTTTGTGACCTCCAGCTAGCTATTTCCTCTCTCTAGGCCTCAGTTTTTTCATTTGAAGGATCCGTTTCTAAGGTTCTTCATGCCTTGACTTTCTCTAGTTCTTTCCTTTCACATAAACCTGTAATTATCTATGTCCAGTGGGAAACTGATCACCTTGGTTCAGCCTAATGCCTCATTGCCTGCTGGCTCTCCTCTGCAGGCTTCTTGTGCCCTCTGGTGGTTTCAAGGAGATGCTGCATAGCTTTCCTTGGGATGTTAAACACCAGTCAGGGAAAAAGCAAAGTAACGTGAAAAACCTGAATGTCAAGGGACATCGATGTGGGTCAGGGGCCCTGTTTGTCCAGTCACTTCACTTTCCAGATGATGGGAACACAGTCCCGAAGGGAAGGGATTTCCTTGGACACACGGAAACTGGAAGGCAAGTAGGATCCGAGCATTCCAACGTGGGCTCTGACACAAATCTTATTCTTTCTGGGTTTCAGCAGCCCTCTTTGCCAGCTAGAAATTCTCGTCTTCAGCTCAGGCACCTCGCAGGTCTGTTGTGTGACAAAATTGGGATAATCGATTTGAAAACAATGCATTGTTAAGCAGCAAAGGCCACATGATTGCATTGGATTATTATGTACAAATGAAAGTGAAAAACCTAGTAAGCCAAACAGACTCAGGTCCTTCTGTTTTACAGGGAAACTGGGCTTTGGCAGGCTTCCTCTGGAGTGCTTCATTTTTGAGATCCAGTCATCCAACCCTCCAGAACTAAATAGCTCTTGAAATTGTGATTTATTTGGCCCAGATTTGGCTGTAGTCAATCATGGGCTGCTATCCTAGCCAAAGAGGGGTCACAGTTTTAAGAGGATGATGTCAGAGGGCAGAGATGAGGTCTTAGCAAGGGTCAGTGAGGTCTTAGCATTTCTGCATGCCTCACTCCCTGCACCTGGAAAATGAGGAACATAATACCAGTAATTAGAACTAACATTTACACAGTACTTATGGTGTGCCTAGGCATTGCTGTGAGCATTTTACATATGTGAATGTATTTGATCATGACAACTCTCTGTGAGTCAAGGACTATCTTTAAAATGAAGATAATATTAATAACTACCCTACAGGGTTGTGAATATGAAATAAGTAAATACACATGAGTGCCTGTAACAGTGTTTGGCCAGGAATCATTGTGCAATAAATGTTAGCTATTTGCATTAGTTGTTCAAAAGCAGATGTCGCAGGAAGGAACTGTACCTCAATCCTATCCTTAGCTAACACTTTAGTGAGAATTTGGTGGAATACAAGTTGAGGAAGTGGAATAATAATAATAATTCATTAGATTTGTACAAGACTTTATACTATCCAGAATGCTTTCCCATATATAAATTGATTTGCAAAACTAATTATAGTTATCATTTTTATTATCCATATGTTTCCATATGACAGATGAGAAACTTGAAGCATGACATATGGGAGAAAAAATATTGAACTTGGAGTCGAAAAGCTTAGTTTCAAAGTCCTGGCTCTGGGAGTTTACCAGATATGTGATTTTTGATTTTAATCAGTTTGACTGTTGATTTTCTTCATTTGACAACTGGAAATAGAAAGTCTCCTCTGCTTCCTTTTTAAAGAAGGAAAAAGATGCAGCTATATTGAACACTTACTATATGCTTTTACATTTGTTATCTCATTTGATCCCCCCAAGAAACATTTAATTGCCTCACAGTTCTACATGGCTGTGGAAGCCTCAAGAAATGTAAAATCATGGTGAAAGGGAAGCAAACACGTTCTTCTTCACATGAAGGCATGAAGAAGTGCTGAGCAAAAGGGGAAAAGGCCTCTTTTTTCTTTTTTCACGTTTGCTAGTATTTATGTAAACACTTGCAATTCATGATACAGTCACAGAGGGAAAAATATATGAAAATATTAAGTATTTCATTGTATTCCTCTACATATAAAACAAATTCATATCATCACTGGATTAGTAGATTTGAAACTTTTCTGAGTGTATTGAGCACAATCTTACTACTGTATCACATAAATTTTTGATTGAAGGTAATTCACTCTAATTTTTAAAAGAATCTACTTGGTCAGAAGCACATTGCTTTGCTGGCGTCTGTGATCAGCTGGAGATGGTGGTGAACAGCCTGCTTGCATTTCTTGGAAGAAGATCTTTTCTTCGGCTGCTCAACCCAGTTCTCTGCTTTCTTTAGAGACTGAGGCTCATCCTTCAGTTTCCCTGATTCTGGAGAATGGCCTGCAGCCTCCCACTCAGGGCTTGGCTGTGCTCATCTAGTCCATCCCAGGGCTGGAAGGGGCTTCCCTGGTGATCCACGAAGGTGTCCCGACAGTGCCTAAACTCATTGTATTTCGTCATGAAAATTGGGACCCCAGGTCTGTCCAGCCTGCGCGGGCCCTTTTTATATCCCTGTTGATAATCATAGATGTGGGCAGTGAAGATGCGCAGGCTCACGTGTGGGGTCTCTTGAAGGAATTTAGCCACCTCCTGGGCACAGCTGAAGCAGGGGCTATAGGAGATGAAGCAGGTGACCCCGTAGCACTGGGCCAGGTCCAGCTTCCAAAAGGAAATCAGGTCCAGGAAGCACAGCTCTGCATGGCTGCCTTCAGGGAAACCAGGATTATTTGAAGCCTCATTGAGTATGATGCCCCTGTGCTGGTCCTGCCAGACCCAGATGCCATTGTCCTGGCGCTCTACAGGTAGGTCTTGTGCTGTCCAAGGACCGATGGGTCATTGGTAAAGTTGTAAGTGAATGTGCCTGGATCCATCAGGTGTCTGAGAACCTCCCCCAGTGTGATGTGCAGTAATGTATAATGTTTAGACAGTTTATTCCAAAGCTTGTACAATCTTTGGTTGTACACGAACTTGTCCCAACACTGTTGAAACTCACCATAATTCATGATCTTCATGGTGGCATACAGACTGTTTCTTTTCTGACACAGTCTGTGAAGCTCCTCCTGGTAATGTGGGTCCCAGAATTAGTAGAGGCAAGCCAAGGAGATGGGCATGGGGACCTTGCTGTCCTTGGCCCAGAACTTGGCCACGTTCCTTGCACACACTGGACAAGGGCTCCAGAATACGTACCAGGTGACCTCGTACTCCTGGTCACTATGCAGCTACCAGTTGCAGAACCAATGGAGGAATCTCATCTCTGGGTGGCATTGAGGCTTGGAATAGACCTGGCTTTGAAAGATGTTTGCAACCAAAAGGGGACTTAAGGAGTCCTTTGTTTTCATTTTCACTTCATAGCACAGCCAGACAGTATTCTGATGAGAAAGGTTGGGTCTGTTATAAAAGTTGTAGAAGAATGTGTCTGGATTCATTCATGCCACCATGTTTCTGTTCTGAGGCTTCATCTTTGGCCAGCTAGTCCCAACCATGATCTTCATCTGGACCACTAGGGTTTCACTTTCTGGAAAAGGCCTCTTATAAAACCATCAGATCTCTGGAGAACTCACTCACTATCATGAGAACAGCAGCATGGGGAAACTGCCACCATGATTCAATTACCTTCCAACAACAGATAGGTATTATGGGAACTACAAGATGAGATTTGGGTGGGGACACAGCCAAACCATATTATTTCACCCTTGACCCCTCCCAAATCTATTGTCCTCACATTTTAAACACAATCATGCCTTCTCAACAGTCCCCCAAAGCCTTAACTCATTCCAGCATTAACCTAAAAGTCCAAGTCCAAAGTCTCATCTGAGATAAGGCAAGTCCCTTCCACCTATGAGCCTGTAAAATCAAAAGCAAGTTAGTTACTTCCTAGATACAATGGGAGCACAGGCATTGGGTAAATACACCTGTTCCAAATGGGAGAAATTTGTCAAAATGAAGGGGCCACAGGACCCATGCAAGTCCAAAATCCAGTGGGACAATCAAATCCTAAAGCTCCAAAATTATCTTCTTTTACTCCATGTCTCACAATAGGTCACACTGATGCAAGAAGTGAGCTTCCATGTCCTTGGGCAGCTCCACCCTGGTGGGTTTGCATACTACAGTCCCCCTCTCTGCTTCCTTCACAGGCTGGTGTTGTGTCTGCAGCTTTTCCAGGCACATGGGGCAAGCTGTCAATGGATCTACCATTCTGGTGTCTGGAAGATGGTTGCTGTCTTTTCAAAGCTCTTCTAGGCAGTGCCCCAGTGGGGAGTGTTGGGGGAGGGCTCTGATCCCACATTTTCCTTCTGCCCTGCCTTATCAGAGGGCTCTACCTCCATGAGGGCTCTACCCTTACAGCAAACTTCTTCCTGGTTATCCAACCATTTCCATATATCCTCTGAAATGTAGTCAGAAGTTCTCAAACCTCAATTCTTGACTTCTGTACACCTGCAGGCCCAACACCATGTGGAAGCTGCCATGACTTGGGAAACTGCCACAGCCTGAGCTATACCTTTGGCCCCTTTGAGCCACAGCTAGAATGCAGGGCACCAAATTCCCAGACTGCACACAGCAGGGGGGTCCTGGACCTGGCCTATGAAACTATTTTTTCCTCCTAGGCCTCTGAGCCTGTGATGGGAGAGGCTGCCATGAAGACCTCTGATATGCCCTGGAGACATTTTCCTCAATTAACATTTGGCTCCTTGCCGCTTATGCAAATTTCTGCAGCCAGCTTGATTTTCTCCTCAGAAAAAGGGTTTTTCTTTTCTGTCACATTGTCAGCTGCAAATTTTCTGAACTTTTATGCTCTGCATCCCTTTTAAACATAAGTTCCTATTCCAAACTATACCTTTGTGAATACCTAAAACAGTGTTTTTGAAAGCACCCAAGTCACTTCTTGAATGCTTTGCTGCTTAGACATTTCTTCCACCAGATACCTTAAATAATCTATCTCAAGTTCAAATTTCCATAGATCTCTAGGGCAGGGGCAAAATGCCACCAGTCTCTGTGCTAAAACATAGCAAGAGTCACCTTTGTTTCAGTTCCCAACAAGTTTCTCATCTCCATCTGAGTCCACCTCAGCCTGGACTTCATTGTCCATATCACTATCAGGATTTTGATTGAAATCAGTCAACAAGATTCTAGGAAGTTCCGAACTTTCCCATATCTTTCTGTCTTCTTCTGCACTGTCCAAACTGTTCCAACCTCTGCTTGTTACCCAGTTCCAAAGTCACTTACACATTTTTGGGTTTTTACAGCAGCACCCCACTTTCTGTGGTACCAATTACTGTATCAGTCTGTTCTCACACTGACATAAAGTACGCACCCGAGACTGGGAATTTATAAAGGAAAGAGATTTAATTGATTCACAGTTCTGCATTGCTGGAGAGGCCTCAGGAAACATACAATTATGATGGAAGAGGAAGCAAACACAATCTTCTTCCTATGATGGCAGGAAGGAGAAGTGCTGTGCAAAAGGGCGAAAAGCCCCTTATAAAACCAGATCTCATAAGAACTTTCTCACTATCATGTGAACAGCAGCATGAGGGTAACTGTTGCTGTTCAATTGTCTTTCACTTCAATTACCTTTCACTAGGTGCCTCTTATGTAGGGATAATGGGAACTACAATTCAAGATGATATTTGGGGGATATATAGCCAAACTATAATAATACTCATAACAATACTCAGAAGCAGCTAGGGCAGTGGCTCTTGTTTCCATTTCACTGATGAAGAGATTAAGCTTTTTCTAAGGGCACACAGAGTGAATCAGTTGTATATGTGGGATCAGGACACAAGATTCTAACCCTCAGGCCCATGCTGCTAGGTCTACACTGCCTTTCATTCCACTCTGGGGTCTCTTCAGAATTATTGAGCCCAGTTTCTCTAGTCTCTTACCTGCTGCCTATTTCAAATCTAGTGGCACAATCTATGCACTATGAAGGGAACAATAGTCAGGTTTTGCCATTCAAATTGTCAACTACTCTGGTCTCTCTTTTCTGACTGTCTTACATCAACCCCACACACTCTGGGTGGGTTTAGTTCCTTCTTCCTAGTCAATTCCTGTTAGAGTGCAAGGAAGGGCTGGGCAGGGGGCTTCTTGAGTGACCAACGCTGTCCCCCTGTAGTAGGTTCTGCTCTCTACACCCTCAAAGTCACTTAATAACTGCCAGAAGGGTTCGACTGCTCACCACTTGTAGAAAGAAGTCAAAATATGTGATAGAAAAAGAATGAAACTTTATTATCTATGCCAGCAAGGGGGAAAGTGAGTGAAAAATTTTACTTTTCAATTTGTGGAGGGAATGCAGTGGTTTTTTAAAGAGAGAGTTTGGAATGCAGAAGAGGCAGGGGATGCTAGGAGGTGCCAGGTGACGTGACTTGCTCCAATGGTTCATCTTGAATTATTGTTTCATCTGATGTAGGGACTGGTGCCATTGTGGGCCCTACCAGGTTACAGATGAATCATAGTCAATCTTGTAGTCAGTCTGTATCTGGGAGTGGGTTCCAGTCTTGAAGTAATCTTTTATTGGAGAGAGAATTCAGGAGGTGCCTCGTTGCATCAGGATTTGGCCCCTGAAGATTCCTAAGGAAATCTATGACCAGATAAGTGAGCATGATGTGAGCTTAACAAGCATCCAGATAAGCAAATATGCATAAGGCATGGGAGCATAAGGTGGAGTGTTAGAGCACCTTCCAAGTCTGTATTTCAAGACAAGAGAAAACACACCTGCAGTTTTTCTCACTAGGCGAAAGGACGAAAAAAATGTTGTAAATGCAGTTTGAAGCCAAGCTGCTCAGTAACAACACAAGAGAAAGTCCAAAATGGGTAAAGCATCATGGTGTCACATTCTTTACTTACCACAGATTAGGAACACTGTACAGGGACTGTGTAGACAAGGCATAATGCCAGATTTCTCAAGGGGTTTTAAAAAAAAAATTTTTTTTTGAGATAGAGTTTTAATCTTGTTGCCCAGGATGGAGTGCAATGGCATGGTCTCGGCTCACTGCAGTCTCCACCTCCCAAGTTCAGGCGATTCTCCTGCCTCAGCCTCCCAAGTAGCTGGGATTACAGGCATGCACCACCATGCCTGGCTAATTTTGTATTTTTAGTAGAGATAGGGTTTCACCATGTTGTACAGGCTGGTCTTGAATTCCTGGCCTCAGGTGATCCACCCACCTTGGCCTCCCAAAGTCCTAGGATTACAGGCGTGAGCCCCATGCTCAGCCCCAAGGGACTTTTTTTGGCTCTATAAGTCAAGTTCGATTTCTTAAAAGAAAGCACACCGTTCCAGTCAAAGCTTGGTAAAATTCCTTCTACCTCAAATCAAAATAATTTAATTGTCCAGTCCCTTCCATTGCTGAGCCTCAACTGTTTTTTTTTTCTATCTGTTCAATCAGTGGGTTAGATTTTACAACCTGTAAGGGGGCTTTCAGCTCCAACAGTTAGTATGTTTATGAGACAAGGTGAATAAGTTAGGGTTAGGAGGAGTAATAAAAAAGCAATTTTGAGACCTTGTCTTAAAATTCATAGATTCAGTACAGTCTCTTCTACCTTCTGCAACTCTATTTGCAGTATAACCAAGTGACTTTTACTATTCAGAAGAATAAACTGACTGGTTTCTGCCCTTAGAAATTGGGGTTAGCATCTGTGCAGAACCCTTCTCTGGGTCACACAAACTGTTAACTCCTCCACACATACAATTCTTTGAAGAATGAATGATATAGGTAGAAGAAATCTGCACTGTGTCCACAGTGACTTAGAAGTGTTGAGAAGGAATTTGAAGAATGTAGGTGCCCAGGAGCTATTCATTTTGTCTAGAAAGGCACCATGGTAGATCTGTAGTCTTACAGACATACCATTTACTAGTTGTGTGATTTAGATATTACCCTTTTTTTCTTAAATCAGTTGCCTGCTTTAGATTTGCTCCACTGTCTGATGTCTTTTAGGCTGTTAGTAGTTGGGCCTTTGCTTGCATTTATTGACCACATGTGTTAACCCTGGTTGGATCTAGGGGCTGGACCAGTTAATATTTCAAATTGGAAGCTTTGCTTTTTAAGCCGTGTGTTGGCCTGCTCCCCACCTCCACTGAGTAACTAATTCTGGTTGGTTTTCATTGCAGGCCTCCTCTCCCACAGCTGAACCATCACCAAGGACTCTGCCACTTAAAATCCTTCTGGAAAAATGCCACTCTCTGCCTCTCTCACAGAGTATCCCTATGGAGCTGGACCAAGTGGGCTGGAGGAGACCTATGATGCTTTGCCGTGGTATGTCTTTTATGCCCTGGTTTCTATGGCAGGACATGCTAGGCAGGCCTCATGCATAGTCTGTGTTGAATTTATCCTCTTCCCCACCCTGTAATACCCCAGTACTGCTCCTCATTAAAACCTGAAAATCCACTATTCGAAATGCCTTGGTATAGACTTTGACCTCTCCATGCTCTTCTTTTAAAATGCAAATATCCTTATTGGGGTACTTGTTAAGTCAAAGCACTCAAATATCCTATTCTTCTCAAAGTCTTGTGGGGCTCTTTTCCCCCTCAGGCCTTCTGTACCTAATGCTTTCAGAACTCGTCTGTACCAGTTGCTCCTCTTCACCCTCTTCACAGTGATCTTATATACACTCTGCAGGACTCAAAGGGACTAGTCCCATAGTGCAAACCCCAGATGGGGTCATTCTAACACTGTTTCTCTTCTAGCTTACATAGATGTGCTCTCTGTGGGTTTCAAATCCCGCCCCCTTCACTGACCATCAACTATGGAAAGCTCCTCAAGTCTCCAGGCAGCTTCACTTAAAGCACTCAAAATCCAGACACTTAACACTTCAGTTACCTCCCGGAACTTCAGAGTGTGCCCTTTCAGACTCAGCCCATGGGCACTGCCTGCCAAATATTTGTCAATTACAAACACTACCTTCTGCCACAATTGGAAGGAATCCACGCTTTTGGATCCCTATGCCTTACACCACATCCTAACAGCCCTTAGGCCCTTTTACAGCAACACAATTTGCATGAATGCTGTGATTCTCAGGACCTCACAGTATTCCTTTCCAAAGGTTTCTTTCCAAAGTCTCTAAAAGCTCTAAGAGCACCAGTTTTATTTCCCCATGCCTCAAGGATTGCCTTAGCCCTGAAGGACTTGTAGCTCTTCTGGAACTGCTTCTCCTCCTCCTATTTCTTTCTTTATTCTTCTTACTCCATGTGTGAGGGACATGTGGGATGCTTTGACTCAGAGCTTATTTCCAACCCAGTGGCTCCTTCCCAGCATTCCAGGAAGGTAGGAGCCAAAGAAATCACTGGCTTCAGTCTTCTGTGGCATCATTTTCCTCAGAAATCCCCAGAAGCTAGAGAGGCAGTAAGAATAAAGAGGAAGAATTCTGAGAACAGGAAGATAATCCTTTACTGTCAGAACTACAAGAGCACTTAGAGGTCACATCGTCCTCTTATTTTGCAGATGGGGAAACAGGATCAGACAGGGGATGGAACTACCTGTCCAAGGTCACTCAGTCAATTTATAGCAGAGTTGTGATTCAGGGCTTCAACCTCATGACTTTTCATCATGCCATAATGTGATTTTACTTCACTCCTAGACCAAGTCTTAAATGTTGAGATGCCAAGCCTCAGGTTCCATTCAATCTCATCTGGAATTGCCAGCCACCTGCTGTCCCCTAAGGAGACTGCAGGTGGTAGGTGCAAATCAAGACATCAAGGCAGCAGCAGATATCTGCCATATTTTCTAATTCCCCTGCCTGAGGATAAGGCACTCTCTCATAATCCCCTAAGAGGTCACGCTGGGAGGATCTAATAGAATGAATATAGTCACAGCTATTCCTCTTCTCCCTCCATTCCTCTAAGGAAGTGGACCCACCACCTGGCAATTTGAAGGCTTTTGAGCAACTGCTACCATTCCACTGCCAAGTGAATCAGATAGGTCCTGTCCACCATCCTTCCGATGGTCAGAAGCAGGTGACAGCTCCTTGTAGGGTGGGGTGGGGGAGCTGCAGAGATGGGGCTAATAGTCCTTATCCCAACAATTTCTCTGGGCTTATTTATATGCCATGGGTAGGAAAATATATCCCTGAGATTGGCTCATGTCCTGCCATCATCTCAGCAGCCACTCTCACCTCTGGGATATAAGTGGCTCTCATGTTGCAGCTCTGATTCTTAAGGTCCCAACTAAACACATGGGACTAAAAATATTCCTAGGAAGGAGGATGGCAGCAGGACTCCATTTGGAAAGCCAGTTGTCATGTAGCTCTTATATCTCTGACCCTCCTGGCTTTGGGATCCAAGAATCATATTTATATCATGATTAGCTCAAATTCTGTTCTTCTACATTATTCTACACATACTCTTACAAGCCTCTCCCTCTAAGCTTTTAATCTGGAGGTTTCTGAGGCAGACCAGTATGGTGGAAAGAGGATCAACTTTGGGGTTGAACAGACTCAGGTTCAAATATTTGCTCTGCAACCTTGGGCAATTTACATAACCTCTCTGGACCTCAGTTTCTCAATTTGAAGAATGGGATGCTAAATAACATCTTCACGTGAAATAGAATCTATTGATGTTCTTAGCACAGTTCCTAGCACACAGGAGTGCTCAGTGATGGCAGTTTTTTTCTTCTTCCCACTGCCCTCCACCAATTCCATATGCCCAAGAACTTTGCTCACTGTGGGGCCAACCTGAATCTGCCCTAGTATGTGAGCTGCTGCTTCTAATTACTAATTGACTCACTCACTTGCTCATTCAACAAACATTGATTGAGCAAAATAGAGAAATCAGTGGAGTTTGCCTTCTGACAATCTGGTGCTGGAAAGGACAACAGTTTTGAAGTCAGGCATGCTTGGATTTGAATTTTGGCTGTGTTTCTTACTATCTGTATGACCAGGAATAGTTCACTTTACCTCTTTGAGCCTCAGTTTTCTTATTTGTAACCTTGGGTTAATAGTTTATACCTCACAGACAATACTGTAGGCTAAAAAGAACTAACAAACTCAAAGTGCTTTATCAGCTCTGAGGTGCTATACAACCAGATGGAAATGATAATCAAGACAATAACAATAAATGAGATAGAGATAGGAGCATGCCTTATACCTATCTAGGCCTGGGCTGGATAGGTACATAGTTTATAGTCCATGAATATTTGTTGATACCAATATTGAGATTTAAGATTTGCTTTCCAATGAAGGAGTGGTTCTTATATTTAAGAAAAACCTAACAAAACATGATCCCAGAAACATCCCCTCTGCAATCTTACTCACACACATGTCACCTCACATATTGGCTGGACTCTACTCAAACAGTTTTTAGACTGGGCTGACTCAGAAGCCTGTTTAGGCAGAGGCATTCAAATCATGTCCCACTGAGGCTATGTCCCTCCCAATAGGGGTGTCTCTGGGTTAGTCTTGATCTAGAGGGTTTTAGGACACACGTAGAAGACTCTAACACCACTGGATTGAATCTTAACTAGGACACTAGTTTCTGAGCAGTTAAGAAGAGCTGATGTATTTTTACTCTTATTTGAGTATTTTTCTGTTGGTGGTAGCAGTTAGCCACATTTGATAACTGAGCCAGGTGTCAGGAGACCTGAGTTATGTTGCTGAATTTCTGTGTGTGTTTGTGTGTATCACATTATGACTACAACATAATTTTTCTATGTTTAGTCAGTTCCAATCATTCCCCTCCTGTGAGCCTTAGTATCCTTATTTTGGAAATGGAAGCATTGCTGTTTGGCTGTTCTAGGAACACAGATTTTACTCTCTAATTGGGTCTGATTAGATACATCATTGGTTTTTCCTCTTACTCCATGGTTTTTGGACACATCTACTGCTCACATTTCCTCTTAATGGGTGAGTTACAGAAAGGGGTGAAAAGTTAGAACTGTTTATGTTGCTCTGGGGAAGTGTTGGGAAGGGCAAACAATTAGAGCTATTGGTGGAAACGAGGTTTTGCCAATGTTTTTATATTTTAATTAACCAGGCTCTTTATGTCACCTAAGACTAAAGATAATAGAAAATTGTTAGGAACTGGAATTCTTACTTTATAATTCCAGGCAGGAGTCTGAGGTTCTTCTTTTTCCAAGATATTCCCTGAGCAATGGAACAAGGCCCAGCATACTTCAAATTCTGGTTATGGATTTCTTCTTGACTAATTTTGGCCCTCTTTCTCTCTATTGCTGGCTTTACATGAGTATACCCTTCCCTATCATGCTTCACCACCCCAATCCTGGTGGTTCTGCAAGGTGGACCAAGGTGATCAGCAACCAAGTTTCTCCCAAAGGAGCTTAAGTTTGGTCTCAACCTAAAGAGTATTCTTTCACCACAGGTAACCTGGACAAGGGCTCCAAGATGCTAGAAACCCACAAGAACACTGGTGAATACTGGAAGCCCCAGGGATCAGGAAACAAGCTGGTTGTTAATGAAGTAAGACCCCTTTCTTAGTTTCTTTGGAAATTACCTGTTCTCCAGCACCATTTATCTCCTCTAAGCTTCTCTCTTCCTAGACATATTGCAAGTATTGAAACTTCCACCATGTGGAATGAAAGCCATTTTTAAAACAGGTTTTTGAGCCATTTTGTGGCTGCATAAAAGTTGGGAGCATTAACAATTTTTGCCTGAGGTTAATTTTTACATGAGATAAATCAAGGACTTTTTATGGCTTCCATGCAGCTTGCTGCTGCCATTGTCTTTGGCTGCCTTTGCTGTGGCAGATGGAGGAGCTGTGAAATTTTAAACTCTGAGTACTTTGGTTTGCTTTTATTACATTCTTTGGGTTCATGATCATCTTCAGAGCTAACTAGTGACATATTTATGGGCATTCTTTTGGAGAGGATGTTTCATAAATGGAGATATAAAAGCTAGTGCTTGGGAGGTCAATGTTAGCAGGCTTCTTTACCTTGGTGTCTTTATATCCCTGTCTGTTGGGCACATCTATGGACCTTTATAAGTGTAGCTTTCTTGCTATATCTCTGTGTACATGCATGTCTGTCCATATGTCTATCTATGCATCTTTGCCCATGGCATACCTATTAAAGTATTTCTTTGGTGAATGTGTGGATGTCCCTGAGGGTGAACTACAATGTGATATTTTTATTTGTCTATTGTGTGTGCTTGTGTCTATCTGTCTGTCTGTCTATCTATCTATCTATCTATCTATTCTTTTGTCTGAGTGTATCTTTGGGTGTTTTGACATCTGATGCCTTTTTGTATGTGTTTGAGTCTACAGGCCTGTCTATTTGTATCTCCTTGCTGAGGGTATGTATAGATATCTGCCTTTCAGTGTCTGTCTGTGTTCCTGCATAGTTTGGGAGTAAGTGTGTTTGGACACATAAGGCTACAGATCTGTGGCTAAACTCTGGTGAGCAATAACAGCTGAGAATGCAAGCTTCGGGTATATCTGGCCTACTGGCTTAGCTTTTACTACCACCACCCTCCAACTTGAATATTGGCACTCAGAAACAGGTTTATAGTCATAGCAACTTAGGCCTGTTTTGTGGAAGCCACCACATAGAGATTCTTGGCCAGGGAGATATATCATGAAGTTAAGATTTTTAAAAAATTTTTGTTTCTTTTTTTTTGGTTTAGGAGTTGCAAACTGAGGCCCACAGGAAAAGTTTAATGACACTTGGCTTGAAGTCTCTTGTTTTCTGCCTTCTGCTCAGTTGCCCTCTTGCCAGACTTCCCTCATTTGGTTTTCTTGGTCCAGATTCAGGCTTGTCCATTCCTGAGAAAAAGATCACCAACAAGTGGGTCTAAATATTTATTTTTGTTTTAGCCTGGTCTCTATGCTGAGTCTCTTTTCACTTGGGGGACAAATAACCAGCTTCTTTCTAATCAGAAATTATGTGTACAGTGGCTCACACCTATAATCTTGGTACTTTGGGAGGCCAAAACGGGTGGATCGCTTGAGGTCAGAAGTTCAAGACCAGCCTGGCCAACATAGTGAAACCCCTGTCTCTACTAAAAATACAAAAAAAAATTAGGTGGACATGGTAGAGGGCGCATGTAATCCCAGCTACTTAGGAGGCTGAGGCAGAGAATCATTTGAACCCAGGAGGTGGAGGTTGCAGTGTGCTGAGATCGTGCCATTGCACTCCAGCCTGGATGACAGAGTGAGACTCCATCTCAAAAACAAAAAGAAATAAAAAAAGAAATTGTGTATGCTCAAATATAGGAAGTAGTCATTCATGATAAGGCCCTTGTCCTGGGAAAGCCAACATTTATAAGGCCCCAAGAGAGGAAATCCATGTAGGTGGTTCCAAAAAGGTAAAATATCCATGGTCAGGGGTTTAGAGGAGTGATTTGAGTCACCAGGAAAGCTTTCAGGGGCTCTGTGGCATTCAAGGACTTGAAATGCTTGAGAAACAGTTTTTGCAGCTCCGATAAGCCCTTGTGGCATTCTGCAAAATGCTTGCAAATCCAGTGTTTCATTTGACCTCATGGCAGTGCTGTCAAGTACTATCATCTCCATTTTGTACATTAAAACTCTGAGACTCAAAGAGGAGACATGACATTACTAGTGTCACCCTGCCAGTAAGTGGTAGAGTTAGAACCTGATACCTCTGTATGATTCCAAATCAGGAGGCAAAAACTATATCTCTGCTTTCACAGCTCCACTCTGCTTTGTCTTTCATAACCCAGGAGAATCCAGAATTGGGAGTAAAACAGTTTTTCAAGGGACTAATCCAAGATAAGTTACAACAAAGTTTCTAGCTATGTGGTAGGCTGCAGTATTCATGACCTCTTAGAGAGGGTGGAATTTGAGCTGCACTCTGAATAATGAGAAGTAATGAAATAGATGTAGGAGAGGGAGGTGGCCTGGTCAGATGGCAGGTGGTACATGACTAGCAAAAAATACCTCTCTTCCTGTCCCCAGAGAGCAGTTCAAGCTGGTTTCCTATTAATAGTGCTAGGAGTCAAAGGAAGCAACTTTTTACATGTGTTCCTATATTAGTCTATTCTCATGCTGCCGATAAAGATATACCTAAGACTGGGTAAATTATAAAGGAAAGAGATTTAATGGACTCAGAGTTCCACATAGCTGGGGAGGCCTCACAATCATGGTGGAAGGCAAAGGAGAAGCAAATACATGTCTTATGTGGTGGCAGACAAGAGAGAATGAGAGCCAAGCAAAAGGGGAATCCTCTTATAAAACATTCTGATCTCATGAGACTTATTCACTACTATGAGTACAGTATGGGGGACACTGCCCCCAAGATTTAATTATCTCCAACCAGGTCCCTCCCACAACATGTGAAAATTATGGGAGCTAAAATTCAAGATGAGATTTAGATGGGGACATAGCCAAACTATATTATTTCACTCCTGGGCCCTCCCAAACCTCATTTTCTCCCATTTCAAAACCAATCATGCCTTCCCAACAGTCCCCCAAAGTCTTAACTTATTTCAACATTGACTCAAAAGTCCACAGTACAAAATCTCATCTGAGACAAGGTAAGTCCCTTCTGTCAATGAGCCTATAAAATCAAAAGCAAGTTAGTTACTTCCTAGATGCAATGGGGGTGGGGGCATTGGATAAATATACCCATTTCAAATGGGAGAAACTGGACAAAACGAAGGGGCTAAAGGCCCCATGCAAGTCCAAAATTCAGTGGGGCAGTCAAATCTTAAAGCAACAAAATGATCTCCTTTGACTCCATGTCTCACATTCAGATCATACTGATGCAAGAGGTGGGTTCCCATGGTCTTAGGTAGATCTGCCCTTGTGGCTTTGCAGGGTACAGCCTCCCTTCTGGCTGCTTTCACGGGTTGGCATTGAGTGCCTGTGGTTTTTCCAGGTGCATGGTGCAAGCTGTGGATCTATCATTCTGTGGTCTGAAGGATGGCAGCCCTCTTTTCACAGCTCTGCTAGGAAGTACCCCAGTGAGGACTCTACATGGGGGGCTTCAATCCCACATTTTCCTTCCACATTGCACTAGCAGAGGTTCTCCATGACGACCCCACTACTGCAGCAAACTTCTGCCTGGACTTCCAGGCATTTCCCAACATCCTCTGAAATCTACGTGGAAGTTCCCAAACCTCAATTCTTGACTTTTATGCACCCACTAGGCTCAACACCACATGAAAACTGCCAAGGCTTGAGGCTTGCACCCTCTGAAGCCACAGCTCAAGCTGCATCTCAACCCTTTTTAGCCATGGCTAGAACAGCTGGGATGTAGGACATCAAGTCTCTAGGCTGTAGACAACAGGGGGGCCCTGGGCCTGGCCAATAAAACCATTTTTTTCCTCTGAAGCCTTCAGGCCTGTGATGGCAGGGGCTGCTGCAAAGGTCTCTGACATGCCCTAAAGACATTTTCCCCATTGTCTTGGAGATCAATATTTGGGTCCTCATTACTTATGCACATTTCTGCAGCCAGCTTCAATTTCTCCTCAGAAAATGAGTTTTTCTTTACTGTCACATCATCAAGCTGCAAATTTTCTGAACTTTTATGCTCTGTTTTCCTTTTAAAACTGAATGCTTTTTACAGCACCCAAGCTACCTCTTGAATGCTTTGCTGCTTAGAATTTTTTTCTGGCAGATGCCCTAAAACATCTCCCTTAAGTTCAAACTTCCACAGGTCTCTTGGGCAGGAGCAAAATGCCACCAGTCTCTTTGCTAAAACATAGCATGAGTCACCTATATTCCAGTTCTTAACTAGTTCCTTATCTCCATCTGAGACCATATCAGCCTGGACTTTATTGTCCATGTCACTATCAGCATTTTGGCCAAAGTCATTCAACTAGTCTCTAGCAAGTTCCAAACTTTCCCATATCTTCCTGTCTTCTGAGCCCGCCTAGTCTCTAGGAAGGTCCAAACTTTCTCACATTTTCTTATCTTCCTTTGAGCCCTCCGAACTGTTCTAACCTCTGCCTATCATCCAGTTCCAAAGTTGCTTCCACATTTTTTGATATCTTTACAGCAGCACCCCACTCTACCAGTACCAATTTACTGTATTATTCTGTTCTCATGCTGCTAATAAAGACATACCTGCAACTGGGTAATTTTTAAAGGAAAGAGGTTTAATGGACTCACAGTTCTACATGGCTGGGGAGGCCTCACAATCATAGTGGAAGGCAAAGGAGGAGCAAATTCACAACTTACATTGTTGCAGACAAGACAGAATGAGAGCCATGCGAAAGGGGAAACCCCTTATAAAACCATCATATCTCATGAGACTTATTCACTATCACAAGAGCAGTAAGGGGGGGAAAACCCACCCCTTGATTCAATTGTCTCCTACCAGGTTCCTCCCATGACATGTGGGAATTATGGGAGCTACAATTCAAGATGGGATTTGTTTGGTGACACAGCCAAATTATAGCAGTGCATCACAAGTACCCTGAGAACACTGAGTAATCTTCATTTGTCAGATGAGGAAATGAAGCTGAAACAAAAGAAAGGACTTTGTTAAGGTCAAAAAGCAGGGTTGATATCAGTCTGGGTGGGCCTTGTCTCCCAAAGCCCGGAGACCTGATATTTACTTCATACCCCCACTTGAGAAAGATGCCAGGATATCTGCAGTAGGTCTCAAAGTATATACATCGAGCCATATTCTGCCTCTACCACCCCTACCGTTTGCTCCCTTTTCTGGGTCTCCAGCTTGGCTGGCTATGGCTTTGGTAGGCTGAGCATCAGCTGATGATCTCAGCTAAGAAAACCTGCTGTGGCAGTGGCCCCATCTTACCAAGTCAGGAAGCTCTTGTGGAGACACTCTGGAGGCAAGACCAGCACCCAGACAGACCTCTAGCACTCTGAGGGAAGGATCTGTTTTATCTCCCTATCAGTTACTTGTTTTCTCTTTTGCAACCTTTGTATGTCATCTGTCAAAAAGCTGGCCAAACTTTCTTCCACAAGTTAAAATTGGCCAGTTTCCTTTTCCCTCCAAGTCTAGCCTGAAAATAATATGTTTTAAAAGGAAATGTATTAATCTGTTAATGAGGAGAAATTGCTTCAGAGGAGCTGGGGTAAGCTCTGAATTCAGGATCTAGTCTGTTTCCCTTCACTCTGAGTTCTAGGCAAACTATGCTCTGAATCTGGTTAAATTTTGGCTGTACAGGTGATGTATTCTGAGCATAATAATAAAAGTGTTGAACTGTTCAAAGTCCAGCCACATCTGTTATCTCATTGGAGCCCCACACTATGGGGGGACAAAGGAGATATTATTGTCTCTATTTAATAGAGGCAGAAGGATGAGTCTCAGAGAGGTTAAACAGCTTATTTTAGATCACCTAAACCTGGAAGAACCAGATTTAGAAACTGGTATCTTGACAATTAGGTCTGTGTTCTTTTACTACTGCCACCTGGATTACTCTCATGGCTTTGGATGTCAAAGCTCCTTTCCCGCTGAGAATTCATACTATTTTGAGTCAGCTTTATTAATCTGTAATTTACATATAATTAAAATTACCAAGTATATAATTTGATGCATTTTGACAAATTTGTATAGTCATATAACCACAACGCAGTTGTGATGTAGAACATTTTCATCACTCCCCCTAAATTTTCTCATGTTCTTTTGTAATCAGGCCCCCTCCCTTTTCTCCTTAGCAGCCACTGATCTCTTCTCTATATCTATAATTTTGCCATATTTTAAAAACTGATAATAATTAATAATTAATTTGTCTTGAAAAAGATGTGCAGACAATAATAATCCATATTCTGAATCTTGTGACCTTACAGGTAAGTGAAATGAATTTCTGTGTCATCCTACATGTTCATTTGTTTGTTTACATATATATTCATTCAGAAACCTCTATTCCAGGAATCGTGCTGGATGCTGGAATACCGAATTTTAAATGTTTGTGTTCTCAGGGAGTTCACAGTCTAATCGGTAGAAACTCATACACCAATGAAGAATCAGAGCATTGTGATATGTCCTAAGAAAGAAGCTTGAATACAGTACTAAAAATGCTTAATTATGTTTCGAGAAGTCAAACAAATAGACTGGATCTTAAATCCCAGAGTAGATGTTCTTTTAAAAATGATTAGGAGTTCTGAACAGGTGGGAGAAGTTGAGAGGGATAGGATTGGAGACTTCTTTCCAGGCCAAGAGAGGGCAAAGATGTTGAGACAAGAACCAGTATAGTGGGCTTGGAGAACTACAAGATAGATGGATGAGATGGTGGACATTCTGGCAAAAGCTTAAAGGAGTTCCAAAGGGCAAAAATCCTAGTAGCCTTGTTAATAATCCTGACATCAACTTGGAAAGTTTCAGGGAGTGCCAGTGATCATTATCTCATGAAGCCCTAAGGTATTGGGGCTTTAAACAGTGTTCAGAGTTGGAGAAAAGTTCAGTATTGAGGCCAGCTTTCATTCTTTGCTCAGGTAGCAGAGAGATATTATCCCAGAGTCTTGGAAGGTTTTTCATCATTTGTGTTTTCCCAGGAGGGCAGAAGCAGTAGAGGCTATTCTTCCCAGCCCTACCATTGGCTGCATATTACAGGGGCTTCAGATGATAGTGATTTCAAAACCAGGAGTAATATATTTGTCTTGAAACTGTTAAGTTGCTAGCATTTTTGTAGCTCACTATGGCCTGTAGAACTAGATTAACCTCAGTTTCGCAGAGTCCAAAACCTTCCTTAAAGGAGTTGCTTCCCTCACCCAACCACTTGGCATAAGACGAAGAAGTTGGGTTCTGGAGTGAGACAGGGGTTTCCATCCTCAACATGGCTAGATAGAGACCCAGCGGTCCTTCTTATGGCAAGCCATAGAAAACCTAGAATGGAGAGTCAAGAGCCCTGGGCCCTATTCCTGGCTTTGGGTGACTTGAGGGCCCTTCTGTTTCTTCCATCACTGAGCCTTAGAAGAAACCAAGGACTCTAACATAGGACTATAGAAGTGCTTAATTCTGTTTGGAGAAGTCAAGTTTTCTCATCTGGACATGAGAAGGTTCAACTTAGTGCTTTCACAGGTCCTTTCCAGTGTTACCAAAAGCATGTTCTGGTGACCAAGGAGGTCCCCATAGCTCTCTTTATAGAACCAGGCCTAACTATTGTCTGAATTGCTCAGGAAATAGGTGCTTAAGGTCCATAGCAAGAGCATCATAAGGTAGAAAAAAGTGATCAAGGATTTTTTTTTCTTCTGCCCCATTTAGTCCCAGGACTAAATGGGACTAGGGTGAGGCAAGTGAGGCTTTTATCTTGAGGGCAAAATGTAAAGGGGTACCAAAAAAACTCAGTAATCAGGATAAATAACATTTTAATACAATATTTTTTTAAAAATAAAAATTAAGATGATAATCCACAATTAACAAAATATCAAAATTTTAAATAAAGACAGGATTAGTATTACTGCTATTTTCTTTTGCCTTGGGCTCCTATATGGCTTGGCACAGCACTGCTCAGGCTCCTTGCATTTCTCCCCAGTAGGCAAATATGCCTCACTTAGGGATCCAAGATGGAGAGTTTCTGCATAAGTTTAGGGCTTGCTTTCTAAGAAAAGTGACTGGTATATAATAAGAGGTGTAGAACAGCATACTGGTTAGGAAGAGTATTGCCTCTGGAGCTAGACAGCCAGCATATAAGTATTTAGGTCTTCTACTTATTATTAGTGTGACCCAGTACAAATTATTTAGCCTTTTTGGGTCCCTGATTCCTCTTCCGTAAAATAGGGATAATGATAGTACCTACTTCATAGCGTCTCTCTGAGGGTTAAATTAATTAATATGTGTAAATATCGAAACAAATAATCTGGCATATGACATGTGCCTAGTGAACATTTACCCTTGTTATATATAGGAAGAATTGAGTTTAGAACTTCTTGAAGATAAGTAGTGGTACTGCAGTAGGTGACTGAGGCAGGTTGTTGAGTCGTTCTTCCTGCTGTTTTATCAGAGCTTCTGAAAGTTCTTAGGTACAGCTTTGCTTGAGGCAGAGAGATGAAGTACATGACTTAAATTTTTTTTCCGTTTACTATAATGCCGGTGACAAATAGTTTTGAAATCTAGGTTGAGAACAACTACTTTGTATAGATCTATCTAAACTATTCAAAAAGTGCTGGACTATTCTGTAAAAACATTTATTGCTACATAATAATTTTGTACATATTTATGGGGTGCATGTGATACTCTAATACATTAATACAATATGTAATAATTTAAAAAGTAATTGAAATACTCATCATATCAAATATTTATGATTTTTTAGGTTGAAAACATTCTAAATTTTCTCTTCAATGTAATTTGAAATATGCAATAAATTATTAACTATAGTCATTAGATTGTGCTGACAGTACAACTCATTGCTTTTACTTAACTGTATTTTTTTTTTGAGACAGAGTCTCTCTGTGTCACCCAGGCTGGAGTGCAGTGGTGCGATTTTGGCTCCCTGCAACCCCTGACTCCTGAGTTCAAGTGATTCTCCTGCCTCAGCCTCCCAAGTATCTGTGACTACAGGCACCTGCCACCACACCTGGCTAAGTTTTGCATTTTTAGTAGAGATGAGGGTTCACTATGTTGGCCAGGCTGGTCTTGAACTCCTGACCTCTTGAACCACCCACCTCGGCCTCCCAAAGTGCTGGGACTGCAGGCATGAACCACCGCACCAGGCCTAACTGTATTTTTGCACCCATCAACCAACCCCTCTTTATACTTCCTTTTCCTTACTAATCCTAGGCCCTAGTAACTACCATTCTATTCTCTACACCCAGGAGATCCACTTTTGAAGCTTCCATGTATGACAGCATGCAGTACTTGTCTTTCTAAATTTCACTTAACTTAATATCCTCTGGGCTCATCCATGCTGCTGCAGATGACAGGATTTCATTCTTTTTGTGCCTGAATAATACTCCATTTTGTATAAATACTACATTTTATTTAACCATTCATCCGTTGATAGGTTCATTCCTTTTTTGGTTGTGGTGAATAATACTGAGATTAACATGGGAGTGCAGATCGCTTCAACATACTGACTTCCTTTTTTTTTTGGATATATACCCAGTAGTAGGATTGCTGGATCATATCACATTTATATTTTTAGGTATTTGAGGAACCTCCATATGGTTCTTCGTAGTGACTATACTAATTTACATTCTCGCCAACAGTGTACAAGTGTTCCCCTTCATCTATATCCTTGCCAACATCTGTTATTTTTATGGTCTTTTTGATAATAGCCTTTTTAACAGAGGTGAAATGATACATCCTTGTGGTATTGATTTTTATTTCCATGATGATTAGTGATGTTGAGCACTTTTTCATGTACCTGGATAGCCACTTGTATGTCTTCTTTTGAGAAATGTCTATTCAAATCATTTGCCCTCTTTTAATTGAATTATTTGTTTTTTGGCTGTTGATTTAAGTTCCTTATATATACTGGTTATTAATCTCTTGTTAGAAGGATAGTTTGCAAACATTTTCTTCAATTCTGTAGGTTGCCTTTTTCTCTGTTTCCTTTGCTGTACAGAGCTTTTTAGCTCGAGGTAATTCCATTTGTCTATTTTTTTCTTTTCTTGACTGTGCTTTGGAAGTCTTACCTAAAAAGTCTTTGCTCAAACCAATGTCCTAAAGCATTTCCTCAATGTTTTCTTTTAGTGGTTTCACAGATTGGGGTATTACATTTATGTTTTTAATAATTTTTTGCTTTTTATATGGTGAGATATAGTAGTCTAATTTTATTCTTCTGCATATGATTATCCAGTTTTCCTAGGAGAATTTCTTGAAGAGTCTGTCCTTTCCTCAATGTAGTTTCTTGATGTCTTTATCAAGAATAAGTTGGCTGTAAATGCATGAATTTATTTATTGGTTCTCTATTCTGTTCTGTTTGACAATGTGTCAGTTTTTTCACCAGTACCATGCTGTTTTGGTTATTACGGCTTTGTCGTGCTTACTGAGGTCAGGTAACGTGAAGCCTCCAGATTTTTTCTTTTTTCTCAAAATTCCTTTGGCCATTTGGGGTCTTTGTGGTTCCACAAAAATTTTAGGATTTGTTTTCCTATTTCTGTGAAGAATATCATTGGTATTTTGATAAGGATTACATCAAATGTGTAGATGGCTTTTTGCAGTATGGACATTATAACAGTATTTATTAATTCTTCCAATCCATGAACCATGGAATATCTTTTCAGTTCTTTCTGTTTTGTCTTTAATTTCTCTCATTGGTGTTTTATAGTTTCTATTGTAAAGATCTTTCACTTCTTTGGTTACATTGATTTCTAAGTATTTTATTTTTTGTAGCTATTGTTAATGGGATTGTTTTCTTGAGTTCCTTTTCAGGTTATTCACTGTTGGCATATAGAAATACTACTAAGTTTTGTATGTTAATTGTGTATTCTGCAACTTTTTTGAATTCATTTATAAAACTCATTTTTAGCAGCTAAAAACTGTTTATTCTAAAGGTTTTTGCTAAATGTAAGATTATTTTATCTGTAAAAAAAGGATAATTTGACTTCTTCCTTCCAATGTGGATACCATTTATTTTTTTCTCTTGTCTAATTGCTCTGGCTCAGACTTCCAGTGCTGTGTTTAATAAAAGTGGTAAAAGTGAACATTTTGGTCCTGTTTCAGATCTAGAGGCAAAGTGCTTAATTTTTCCCCATTCATCTTAATGTTATCTGTGGGTTTGTCATATATGGACTTTACTGTTTTGAGGTATGTTTCTTCTATACATAGTTTATTGGGGGTTTTTATCAAGAAGCCATGTATTTTATCGGATCCATTTTCTGCATCTTTAGAGATGATCATACAGTTTTTGTTTTGATATATTAATGTGATGTATCATATTTATTGATTTGCATACATTGAACCATCCTTGCATCCCTGGAGTAAATCTTACTTAATCATGGTGTATTTTTCTTTGATGTGTTGTTGGGTTTGGTTTGCTAGTATTTTGTTGAGGATTTTTGCATCTATGTTTCTCAGAAATATTGTTCTGTAGTTTTATTTGTCATATAGTTGTTTTGTTTTGACATCAGGCTAATGCTTGCCTTGTAAAACGAGTTAGGGAGAATTCTGTTCTCTTCAACATTTGGGGATAGTTTGAGGACAGTTGCTGTTAGTTCTTCAAAAATGTTAAGTAGAATTTAGCAGTAAAGCTATCTGGCTTTACATTGTTAGGATACTTGTTTTGTTTTGTTTTGTTTTGTTTTCTTTTGTTTTGAGATAGAGTCTCTCTCTGCCACCCAGGCTGGAGTGCAGTGGCATATCAGCTCGCTGCAACCTCCACCTCCTGGGTTCAAGCCATTCTCGTGCTTTAGCCCCCCAGATAGCTGGGATTACAAGTGTACACCACCAAGCCCAGCTAATTTTTATATTTTTAGTAGAGATGGGGTTTTATCATGTTGGCCAGGCTGGTCTCCAACTCCCAAACTCAAGTAACCCACCCGCCTTGGCCTCCCAAAGTGCTGAAATTACAGGCCTGAGCTACCACACCCAGCCTGTTAGGATACTTTTTATTACTGATTCAATTTCTTTACACATTATTGATCACTTTGGATTTTCTATTTCTTCCTGGATCAGTCTTGTTATGTGGTATGTGCCTAGAGATTTGTTCATTTCCTCTAGGCTTTTCAGTTTGTTGGTGCATTGTTGTTCGTAATAGTTTTCAATGATTTTTTGTATTTCTGTGGCATAAGATTTAATACCTCCTTTTATATATTTTAGTTCATTTACTGGGATCTTCTAATTTGATTTTAGTTAGTCTAGCTAATAATTTGTTGATTTTTAATCTTTTTTAAGAAGCAGCTTTTAATTTTGTTGATATTTTGTGTTTTTTAAACTCTTTCTTTTGTTTAGTTCTGCTCTGATCTTTATCATTTCTTCCTTCTGATACTTTTGGGTTTGGTTTGTTCTTCCTTTTCTACTTCCTTGATGTTCATTGACAGGTTGTTTATTTGAAATCTTTCTTCTTTTTCTGTTGTAGGGATTTATTGCTATAAACTTCCCACTTAGCACTTCTTTTGCTGTATTCCATCAGTTTGAGTATGTTGTATTTAAATTTTCTTTTGTTTCAGGAAATTTTTTGATTTCCTTTTAATTTCTTTCTTGACCTCATGGTCATTCAAGAGCATTTTATTTAAATTTTTTTTTTTTTTTTTTTTTTGAGACAGTCTTGTTCTGTTGCCAGGCACCAGGATGGATTGCAGTGGTGCAATCTCAGCTCATGGCAATCTCCACCTCCTGGGTTCAAGCAATTCTCCTGCTTCAGCCTCCCAGGTAGCTGGGACTACAGGTGCGCACCACCATGCCCAGCTAATTTTTGTATTTTTTAGTAGAGACGAGGTTTCACCATGTTGGCCAGGATGGTCTCAATCTCTTGACCTCGTGATCCACCTGCCTTGGCCTCCCAGAGTGCTGGGATTACAGGCGTAAGCCACCGCGCCTGGCCACATCTTATTTAATTTCTTTGTATTTGTACAGTTTTCAGAGTTCCTCTTGTTATTGATTTCTAGTTTTATTCTATTGTGGTCTGAAAAGATACTTGATATGATATTGATTTTTTAAATATATGTTGAGACTTGTTTTCTTGCCTAATACATGGTCTAATCTGGAGTATACCATGTGCTTATGAAAAGAATGTGTATTCTGTAGCTGTTGGATACAATGTTCTACAAATATACGTTAGGTCCATTTGGCCTATAGTCCAATTTAAGTTTGATGTATCTTTGTTGATTTTCTGTATAGATGATCTGTCCAATGTTGAAAATGCGGTGGTTAATTCCCCAACTATTATTGTATTTTTCTTTATAGCTCTAGTAATATTTGCTTTATATATCTGAGTGTTCTGGTGCTGGGTGCATATACATTTATAATTGTTATATTATCTTGATAAATTGATCCCCTTATCATTATATATGACCTTCTATGTATTCCTTTATGTTTTGTGACTTAAAGTCTATTTTGCCTGAGATCAGCTACTCCTGTTCACTTTTGGTTTCTTTGAAATATCTTTTGTCATTTCTTCACTTTTAGTCTATGTATGTCTTTACAAAAAAAGTTAGGTTCTTGTAGACAGTATGTAATCAAGTCATGTTTTTGTTAATCCATTCAGCCAGTCTTTACCTTTAAATTGGGAAATTTAATTTGTTTCCATTTAAGGTTGTTATTGGTTAGTTAAGACTTACTCTTCTCATCTTGTCAATTGGTTTATAATGTTTTCTGTATTTTTTTAAATTTCTTTATTTCTCTCTTACTTTTATCTTTGTGATTTGGTGGCTTTATGCATTGAAACTGTTCGATTCTTTTCTCTTTTTCATTTATGTTTCTGCTGTACCAGTGAGTTTTCTATTTTCATGCATTTTCATGATGGTAAATGTCATCCTTTGACTTTCAGATACAAAAATACTTCTTTAAGCATTTCTTGTAGGGTCATTCTAGTGGTGATGAATTTCCTCTGTTTTTGCTTGTGTGGGAAATATTATTCCTCCATTACTGATAGCTTTGTTTAGTACAGACTTCTTGGCTAGCAATATTTTTCTTTCAGTACTTTGAATATCTTATTTTATTGTCTCCTGGACTGTAAGGTTTCTGTCGAGAAATCTTCCCTTAATCTAATTTGGATACTTTTACATGTGAGTTGATGCTTTCCTCTTACTGTATTTATAATTCTCTCTTTGTCTTCGTTTTTTAAAGTTTGACTATAATGTGCCTCACTGAGGACTTATTTTGGTTGTCTCTTTGGGGACTTTTTAGCTTCCCTGTATCTCAATGTCTATACCTATTCCAAGACTTGGGAAATTTACAAGCTATTTTTTCATAAATAGGTTTTCAATGCTTTTCCCACCTTTTCCCCTTTTGGAATTCCCCAAATTCAAACATTTGCTGACTTAATGGTGTCCTATATGTTATGTAGACTTTCTTCTTTCTTCTTTTTTTTTTTTCTTGTCCAATTGGGTTATTTCAAAAGATGTTTTGTAATGCTCAAAACTCTTTCTTCTGCTTGATCTAATCTATATTCTCAATTCTATTTTTTTTTAATTTTGTGCATTGAATTATTTAATTCCAGGATTTCTGTTTGGCTATTTTATATTATATATCTATATATATATATAGATAGATAGATATAGATATAGATATATATCTTTGTTGACTTTCTGATTCAGATCCAGAGTTAATTCCCTTATTACTTTGTATTGTTTGTTTTCCTTTTATAGCTCATTGAGTTCCCTTAAGACCATGATTTTGAATTCCTTTTCTGAAATTTCAATGTTTTTTCTTTGATATCTGTTACTGGGGAATTATTTTGTTCTTTTAGATATGTTATGTTTTATTGCTTATTTATGTTCCTTGTGTTCTCACATTGATATCTGTGCATGTGGTGTAACTGTTGTTTCTTCTAATTTTTATGGAATAGCTTCCATAGGGAAAGCCTTTTAATGTATATGTGTCTACAATGCATGTGGGCAGCATGCTTTGGCTTTGGTTGTGGGTGGGCACTATGATGTAGTCTCATTATGATTACTTCAGGTGTAATAAACATCAGCAGTATCTATGAGTTCTTTATTGGCTTAGACTCAAGTTGTTTGTGGAGACTGTGGTGAGGCTTTGCTGAGGATGGGGTCATCAGGCAGATTGCTCCTCAGAGTCGTATATGGTGCATGTTTGCACTGATGGGGGTGGCAACGGGACAGGATGACCAGTACTTGGCAGTACTTGGGTCCTTGAGTGGTGTGCATGGGTGCTGATAGTGTCAGTGGCAGGATGGGTGGGTAGATACTCAGGCCCCTGGATAAGGTGTGGAGGCCTGCCTGTCCCTGAGCTCCCTGCTGGATTGGGTGGGTGCCAGTAAAGTCTACAGCATGGCAGGCAGGATAATCCTCAGGTCACCAGGCAGGGTGCAGTGGTGAGTATTATCCTGCTACTTAAGTGGAATGGAATTGCTGTTGGTAGTGGTAGTCCCAGGCAGTCTTCTCTCAGGCTCTAGGGAGCACATTCTTTCATTCCCTGTATTCTGGAGGCAGCCTCCCTGATGTACTGTATTGTGTGTTCCCTAGGGTGTTGGGTGCTGCACGGGCTTGAGTGCCTGTTATGTGGCTGCACTACTTGGCCCAATGGGTACCACAATATGTTGGCCCTCTGAGTAGATGTGAGGAGACACCTGTGGGGTCCAAGAGATGTTGAGATGCAGGGTCTAGTGGGCCTCAGGGCAGCATATAGTGCAGTGTTGGTTCTGCTCACAAAATGGTGCTATCCTGCAGCAAGTTGGGTTCAGGGGGTGGAATCCAGTGCATATTTCTTCTCTGGAACAATGCATTCATGTGAACTCCAGGTACTTCTCTATACTAAACTCAGGGCCTGTTAGTGCTGAGGGGCTCTCTTATAGCTAGGATGGTAGATATGGTGGGAATGTGTACTGTTGGAAATTTCTCACCTAGTTTTTCTCTGCAAAAAGAAGTCCTTTATGCCTCTGAGCTAATTGGGCCAGCTTCCTTGCTTCCCTCTTAGTGCTGCCATCTCAAATTTCTTTGCTTCAGAGCATCCTTGTTGCATTTTTCCTGGATTTAAGTGTTCTTCTCTAGATGTTTTATTTGACAGGTGATTATCTACCTGCTGTTTCAGTTCTTCATTGTGGAGTAGGTGAGCACTGGGCATCTTTAGTCAACCATCTTGATTATGCCTTCCTGGACTGTTTTTCATGAACTGTTTCTTCTACTGTGGATTGCAGGGCATCTGTAGGCAGCATAGCCAATAGAACTTTCTTGGGGTTCTGGAATGGTTTCATTTGTACTCCTTTCTTTCATTAGAAAGTCTAAAGAGATATATGGAGCCTTGCCCAGACGTAGAACTGTATGAAGCCAAAGACTATGCCTGGGCTTGGTTGATTAATTTTTCTATTCTCATCTGTTCAATAAGCATTACTTGAGTACCATTTTGTTTGAAGTCCTGTGTTGATCCTATGGAATACAAAGAGAAATCAGATCCAGTCCCTTTGCTTAAGAGACTCCTGCTCTAGTAGGGGGAAAAGATATAGACTTCCAGATTGAAATTGGTGCCCTCTTTTCAATCTATATTAGTCAAAGTTTTCTAGAGAAACATAACCAACAGGTTGGATATACCTATATTTAATATATATAAAATTAGGCATTGGCTCAAGTGATTATGGAGACTGGCAAGTGCAACCTACGGGGTGGTTCATCAGTGACAGCCAATGTTTCACCTTGAAGGCTCTGAGGTAGGAAGAGAACTAATGTTTTAGATGAGGCCAACAGACAGTTTGCTGGAGAATTCTATCTTACTTGAGAGAGAGTTGATCTTCTTCTTTAAGTCTTCACTGACTGGATGAGGCTCATCCACATTATAGAAGGCAATCTACTTTTATTACCATTATTATTTTGAGACAGAATCTTACTCTGTCACCCAGGCTGAAGTGCAGTGGTGCGATCTCGGCTCACTGCAACCTCTGCCTCCCGAGTTCAAAAAATTCTCCTGCCTCAGCCTCCAGAGTAGCTGGGACTACAGGTGCACACCACCACACCCAGCTAATTTTTTGTATTTTTAGTACAGACGGGGTTTCATCATGTTAGCCAGGGTAGTCTCGATCTCCTGACCTCATGATCTGCCTGACTCTGCCTCCTACAGTGCTGGGATTACAAGCATGAGCCACCATACCCAGCTTTTACTTTAATTATTAAAATGTTGATCTTATCTCAAAATATCCCTCACAGAAACACTCAGAATAATGTTTGACCAAATACCTGATACTTCATGGGCCAGTCAAGTTTACATATAAAATTAACCGTCAGCAGTTAACCTTTTGTCAACTTGGCATTCATACACACCTTCAAATAAAGACAATAACAAGGTCATACTTCCACCTAACATGATACAACTATTCTGTGTACAACAGAAAATGCATTGACCCTTTCTCCAGAAAAGGATGCAAAGTCCTTGGATAATGTTTACCTTTCTGGATATCCTCTAGTTTAAATATTATGATATAAAGTTAGCAATACTTAAATATAATGATATAAAGTTAACACATCACAGGTTACATGACAGAGAAGAAACAGAGATATGTACTACTACACACACACATTCACACATATTTTAACAAAATAAGAAGGAAATACTTATTATAATTGCAGTTTTTATTTTTGCAACTGGACATGTGGTTGTGGCTGGTATTCATAACTACCTTTTTCCAAGGCTCATTCTGTATTTTCTTTGCCCTCAGCAAGTACCTCAGTTGGTCATGGTTCTTGACCTGATAGGATGACTCAAACCTTCTTTCCTGAAGGATCTGAGCCGTTAGTGGTTCCACTTCGATTGGGTGGTTGTAATTTTCCATTTATCTTTATCACAGGGAATGGAAAACTAAGAGATGCTTTCAGGGATCTGCCATATTCCAGACATACTGTTTCTTACCTCCGTTGTGAATTAGTAGTCCGACTTATTGGTTGTCAGAATCCATCACCCCAGATAACTCAGTAACTCCCTTATAACTCCCTTATTTGCCTGTTGATTTAGAGGCAAAACTTAGCAGAGATAGACATCTTATGTGTATGGACAAATTATTAATTACATCTGACAGGTTGGGGAGAGGACAGGTGAAAATCATGGGACATTTCATGGAGAGGATGTCACTGTTGAGTGGGATCTTAAAGGGACCTAACATGGTTTGGCTGTGTCCCCACCCAAATCTCATCCTGAATTGTAGGAATTCCCCACATATCAAGATCAAAGCCAAGTGAAGATAATTGAATTATGACGCAGCTTCCCCATATACTGTTCTCGTGGTAGTGAATAATTCTCTCAAGATCTGATGGTTTTATAAACGGGGTTTCCCCTGTGCAAGCCCTTTTGCCTGCTGTCATGTAAGATGTCCCTTTGCTCTTCCTTCATCTTCTGCCATGATTGTGAGGTCTCCCCAGCCATGTGGCACTGTGAGTCAATTAAACCTCTTTTCTTTATAAATTACCCAGTCTCGGATACATTCTTTACAGCAGCATAAGAATGGGCTAATGCAGTAAATTGGTACTGGGTAGTGGAGTGCTGCTGTATAGATACTAGAAAATGTGGGAGCAACTCTGGAACTGGGTAACAGGCAGAGGTTGAGATAGTTTGGTGGACTTAGAAGACAGGAAGATTTGGGAAAGTTTGGAGCTTTCTAGAGACTTGTTTGGAACTTTAAAGCCTAGAGAATGGCTTTGAACAAATTTAGGTTATCTCAGATAGAGATGAGGAACTTGCTGGGAACTGGAATAAAGGTGGCTCTTGCTGTTTTAGCAAAGAGAATGGTGGCATTTTGCCCCTGCCCTAGAGATATGTAGAATTTTGAACTTGAGAAATGTGATTTAGAGCATCTGGCAGAAGAAATTTCTAAGCAGCAAAGTGTTCAAGAGGTGACTTGGGTGTTCTTAGAAACATTCAGCTTTACGTATTCACAGATAGATGGTTTGGAATTGAAACTTATTTTTAAAAGGGAAGCAGAGCATAAAAATTCAGAAAATTTGCAGCCTGATGATGCAATAAGAAAAAATTGGGAAATTCAAGCTGGCTGCAGAAACTTGCGTAAGTAATAAGAAGTCAAATGTTAATCACCAAGACAATGGGGAAAATGTCTTCAGGGCATGTCAGAGACCCTCCTGGTAGCCCCACACATCACAAGACTGGAGGCCTAAGAGGAAAAAAATGGTTTCATGGGCCAGACCCAGGGCCCCCTGCTGTGTGCTTCCTAGGAACTTGGTGCTCTCCACCCCACCTGCTCCAGATGTGGCTAAAAGGGGCCAAGGTACAGCTCAGGCCATTGCTTCAGAGCATGCAAGCCCAAAGCTTTGGCAGTTCCCACTTGGTGTTGAGCCTGTGGGTGCACAGAGGTCAAGAATTGAGGTTTGGGGACCTCCACCTAGATTTCAGATGTATGGAAACACCAGAATGTCCAGGCAAAAGTTTGCTGCAGGTGTGGGGCCCAACTGTGGGGTTGGAGCCTAGTGGAGCTATGAGAAGAGAGTCATCATCCTCCAGGCCCCAGAATGGTAGATCCACCAATAGTTTGTACCATGTACTCAGAAAAGCCACAGACACTTGATGCAGCCCATGAAAGCAGCTTGCCAGTGGTCTGTGCCCTGCAAAGCCACAGGGGCTGAGCTGCCCAAGGAAATGGAAGCCCATCTTTTACATCAGCATAACCTGGATGTGAGACATGGAGTCAAAGGAGATTATTTCAGAGCTTTAAGATTTCACTGCCCTGCTGGATTTTGGACTTGCATGGAGTCTGTAGCCTGTTCATTTTGGCCAATTTCTCCCATTTGTAGCAGGTGTATTTACCCAATGCCTATACCCCCATTGTATCTAGGAAGTAACTAACTTGCTTTTAATTTTACACGCTCATAGGCAGAAGAGACTTGCCTTGTCTCAGATGAGACATTGGACTGTGAATTTTTGAGTTAATGCTGAAATGATTTAAGACTTTAGGAGTTTTTTGGGAAGGTATGATTAATTTTGAAATATGAAGGCATTAGATTTGGGAGAGGACGGGTGGAATAATATGGTTTGGCTGTGTTCTCACTCAAATCTCACCCTGAATTTTAATAATCATCATGTGTCAAGGGTGCAGCTAGCTGGAGATAATTGAATCACATGGGAGTTTTCCCCATACTATTCTTGTTGTTTCTAATAAGTCTCACAAGATCTGATGGTTTTATAAATGGGAGTTCCCATCCACAAGTCCTTTTGCCTGCTGCCATGTAAGATGTCCCTTTGCTCTTCCTTTGTTTTCCACCATGATTGTGAGACCTCTCCAGCCATGTGTAACTGTGAACCCATTAAGCCTTTTTTTCTTTTTCAATTACCTAGTCTTGGGTATGTCTTTATTGGCAACAGGAGAACAAACTAATACAGGACCTCAGGAGACCCAGTGCTGATTTAATCCAAATAGGTCTTTGAGGAGCCTTCCAGGTAGGATACAAGGCCATTGATTGAGAACTCGTTATATGATCTGCTGTAGCCAAGGCACTTAATGTCCAAGTTTAGTTAAACTGGAAAGTCTGGGAAGGTGCAATTCTGTCTTCTCTTGACATTCCCTTGCTTCTACTCATGCCAGGACCTGATCTCCAGCTTTCCATCCTCCCTCCATCTATCACAATCTGCTTTGAGAAAACTCTCAGTATTGACTCTTCTTTCCCACTGTGGTAGGCAGAATAATTGCCATCTGAAGAAATCTTCATCCTAATCTGCAGACCATGTCAATGTGTTACCTTATATGACAAAACAGACATTTTAGGTGTTATTAATTTAAGAATTTGGGGGGTTGGAATTATTCTGAATTATCTGCAATGGCCCAAGATAATCACCCATGTATTTATAAGGACAGAAGAAGGCAGAAAATGTGTTGATGGAGGCAGAGGAGGGTCAGAGTCAGAGAGACTGGAAGATGCTATTCTGCTGACTTTGAATATGAAGGAAGGGATCTTAAGAGAAGGAATTCGCCCAGCTTCTGGAAGCTGAAAAACACAAGACAACAGATTCTCGCCTAGGGCCACTAGAAAGAGTACAGCCCAATGTTTTAGACAGAACAAGACCTTGATTTTAGCTCAGTAAGACACATTTTGGATTTTTGACCTCCAGAACTATAAGATAATAAATTTGTGCTGTTTTAAGCCATGAAGTTTGTGGTAATTTGTTACAGTAGTAATAAAAAATTTGTACAGCTATTCTAGCATTTCCATTTGAGCCAAAAATCTTTCTCAGAGTGTGAGAAAATGCACACAAGACCCTGAGATTTGGCTTTCATGTTCAAGCTGGAAGGCAGGAAGAGAGGCTCTTTTAAAACCTGGGGACAGGCAAGCCATTATAATATATGTAGGATATCTTGACTGTCATGTGTTACTATCAATAAATGATGTGCCCAGAGTCACACATCTTTTGGTCTCATCAAGGGAATACTGTCATAGTTTCCTGTTCTAGCCTGATGGAGGGCTATTCTACCTGTGTGACCCAAGTAACATGAGCACTGTGAATCAGGACACAAAGAGAAATCTTACTAAATGCCTTTCTGTCTAAACTCCTTACTGCCACCCTGGTCAAAAATGACTCATTACTGGTTCTTGGATTCCCCTAATCCTGTAACCCACTCCTGGCAATCTCTACTCTCCACCAAGTGCCACTTATGGCTATTCAGACCCCTTTTTTTTTTTTTCTTTTTTTGAGACAGAGTTTCGCTCTTATTACCCAGGCTGGAGTGCAATGGCGTGATCTCGGCTCACCGCAACCTCCACCTCCTGGGTTCAAGCAATTCTCCTGTCTCAGCCTCCTGAGTAGCTGAGACTACAGGCATGTGCCACCATGCCCAGCTAATTTTTGTATTTTTTAGAGACAGGGTTTCACCATGTTGACAAGGATGGTCTCGATCTCTTGACCTCGTGATCCACCTACCTCAGCCTGGGATTATAGGTGTGAGCCACTGCACCCGGACTATTTAGGCCCATTTTTATGTGTGGGATCCACTTCTTTGTGGCTCATATCACTTACATTTTTTATTGAAATTTTTAATTAAGTTAATTGTAGTTTCACATTCACTTCTAAGAAATAACATAGAGGAATCCCATGTAACCTTAACCCAGTTTTCCCAACAGTGACATTTCATAAAACTGTAATACAATGTCATAACAAGTATATCGACATTGATGCAATCTACCAATCTTATTTATTTTTCCCAGTTGTACTAAAACTCATTTGTGTGCCTATGTGTAATATTCAAGATACTGAACAGTTGCATAAACAGGACACATACCTCCTGTTGCCTACATTCACCTTTTTTTTTTTTTTTTTTTTTGCTATTTCCACCCCCCTCAATCCTTGGCAACCATTAATCTGTTCTCAATTTGAAAAACTTCGTCATTTTAAGATGTTATATGCATAGAACCATACAGTATGTGATCTTTTGTCTTAGACTGCAGTTGTTTGTGGAGCCGTCTTTTGGAACTGGCTTTCTTCTCAGCATAATTATCTTGAGATCCATCCAAGTAATAGCATGTGTGAAGAGTTCATTCTTTTATATTGCTGAGTAATGTTCCATGGTATAGCTGTAATGTAGTTAACTCTTCACCTATTAAAGGACATCAGGGATATTTCCAGCTTTTGACTATTACAGATAAAGTGTAGAGGTTTTCACTGCAAAAAAGAACCAAATGGTAAAGAACAACTCAATGAGAAAACTGCATCAACCAACGAGCAAAACAAACAACCAGTAACAAAATGGCAGGATCAAATTCACATGTAACAATACTAATGATAAATGTAAATGGCCTAAATGCCCCAATCAAAAGCCATAGACTGGCAAACTGCATAAGAAGTCAAGACGCATTGGTTTGCTGTATTTAGGAGACCCATCACACATGCAAAGACACACATAGACTCAAAATAATGGGATGGAAGAGCTACCAAGCAAATGGAGAGCAACAAAAAAGCAGAGGTTGCAATCCGAGTCTCTGATAAAATGGACTTTAAACCAACAAAGATCAAAAGAGACAAAGAAGGTCATTACATAATGGTAAAAGGATCAATAAAACAAGAAGAGCTAAGTAACCAAAATATATATGCATTCAATACAGGAGCACCCAGATACACAAAGCAAGTTCTTAATGACCTACAAAGAGACTTGGACTCCTGTACAATAATAATGGGAAACTTTAACACTCCACTGTCAATATTAGACAGATTGATAAGACAGAAAATCAACAAGGATATCCAGGACTTGATTGCAGATCTGGAACAAGAAAACCTAATAGACATCTACAGAACTCTACACCTGAAATCTATAGAATATACATTCTTCTCAGCACCACATTGCACTTACTCTAAAATTGACCACATAATTGGAAGTAGATCACTCCTCAGCAAATGCAATAGAATGGAAATAATAACAGTCTTTCAGACCACAGGGCAATCAAATTAGATCTCAGGATTAAAAAACTAACTCAAAACCACACAACTTCATGGAAACTGAACAGCTGGCTCCTGAATGTCGACTGGATAAACAATGAAATGAAGCCAGAAATAAAGATGTTCTTCGAAACTAATGAGAACAAAGACACAATATACCAGAATCTCTGGGACACATTCAAAGCAGTGTCTAGAGGGAAATTTATAGCAACAAATGCCCACACGAGAAGCGAGGAGAGATCTAAAATCAACACTCTATCGTCAAAACCGAAAGAGCTGGAGGAGCAAGATCAAAAAAACTCAAAAGCCAGCAGAAGATAAGAAATAACTAAGGTAAGAGCAGAGCTGAAAAAGATAGACACACAAAAAACGCTTTAAAAAATCAATAAATCTAGGAGTTGGTTTTTTGAAAAGATAAACAAAATAAACAGGCCTCTAGCCAGATTTAAAAAAAAAAGAGAGAAGAATCAAATAGATGCAATAAAAAACAATAAAGGGAATATCACCGCCAATCCCACAGAAATAAAAACTACCATAAGAAATTGCTACAAACAACTCTATGCACATAAACCAGTAAACCTGGAAGAAATGGATAAATTCCTGGACGCTTGCACCATCACAAGACTAAACCAGGAAGAAGCTGGAACCCCGAATAGACCAATAACAAGGGCTGAAGTAGAGGTAGTAATTAATAGCCTAC
Organism: Cacajao melanocephalus; assembly: GCA_963573385.1. Lineage (NCBI taxonomy): Eukaryota > Metazoa > Chordata > Mammalia > Primates > Pitheciidae > Cacajao > Cacajao melanocephalus. The sequence goes on along the minus strand of CAUYLG010018011.1, from coordinate 1,484 downwards.
CAACCAAAAAAAGCCCAGGTCCAGATGGGTTCACAGCCGAATTGTACCAGATGTACAAAGAGGAGCAGGTACCATTCCTTCTGAAACTATTCCAAACAATACAAAAAGAGGGAATCCTCCATAACTCATTTTATGAGACTAACGTCATCCTGATACCAAAACCCAGCAGAGACTCAACAAAAAAAGAAACCTTCAGGCCAATCTCCATGATGAACATAGATGCTAAAATCTTCAATAAAATACTGGCAAACAGATTGCAACAGCACATCAAAAAACTTATCCATCATGACCAAGTAGGCTTCATCCCTACAAGGGATGCAACACTGGTTCAACATACGCAAGTCCATAAATGTAATCCATCACATAAATAGAACCAAGATAAAAACCACATGATTATATCAATAGATGCAGAGAAGGCCTTTGACAAAATTCAGCAGCCCTTTAAGCTAAAAACTCTCAATAAACTAGGTATCGATGGAACATATCACAAAATAATAAAAGCTATTTACCACAAACCTACAGCCAATATCATACTAAACAGGCAAAAACTGGAAGCATTCCCTTTGAAATCTGGCACTAGACAAGGATGCCCTCTCCCACCACTCTGAATCAATATAATATTGGAAGTTCTAGTCAGAAAAATCAGGCAAGTAAAAGATATAAATGGTATTCAATTAAGAAAGGAGAAAGTCAAATTGTCTCTATTTGCAGATGACATGATTGTGTATTTAGAAGACCCCATTGTCTCAGCCCAAAATCTCCTTAATTTGATAAGCAACTTCAGCAAAGTCTCAGGATACAAAATCAATGTGTAGAAATCACAAGCATTCCTGTACACCAATAACAGACAGATAGAGAGCCAAATCAAGAGCAAAATCCCATTCACAATTGCTACAAAGATAAAATACCTAGGAATACAACTAACAAAGAATGTAAAGGACCTCTTCAAGGAGAACTACAAACCACTGCTCAAAGAAATAAGAGAAGACACAAACAGATGGAAACACATTCCATGCTCTTAATTAGGAAGAATTAATATTGTAAAAATGGCCATACTGCCCAAAGTAATTTATAGATTCAACACTATACCTATGAAACTACCAATGACTTTCCTCACAGAACTGGAAAAAAAACTTTAAACTTCATATGGAACCAAAAGAGAGCCCGCATAGCCAAGACAATCCTAAGCAAAATGAACAAAGCTGGAGGCATCACGCTGCCAGACTTCAAACTATAGTACAAGGCAACAGTAATCAAAACAGCATGGTATTGGTACCAAAACAGAGACATAGACCAATGGAACAGAACAGGGACCTCAGAAGCAACACTATACATTTACAACTATCTGATCTTTGACAAGCCTGAAAAAAAAAGAAATGGGGAAAGTATCCCCTGTTTAATAAATGGTGTTGGGAAAATTGGCTAGCAATGTGCAGAAAGCAGAAACTGGGCCCCTTCCTTACAAGTTACACTAAAAGCAACTC